>PVIC010021984.1:0-28115 GCA_004025085.1 Thryonomys swinderianus
CAGAGAGCGGCAGGCAAGATGGCATACGCGTGTTGGAAAGGTAGGGGTGTGTGTCGAGATGATTCAAGACAGTGTGTCTTTCGCCGTCAAAAATTCTTTAGCACGTATATATTCATTGAATTATTGATCACATTTTATAGATACCAGCCATGATAAATTCTAAAAAAGAACCACCGATAATAGTCATAGCTTGTCTTACACGTTGATTGCTAAGTGCTGTGGTTCATTCTAATCCCCGATCGCACATTTTCTCCTTCGAGCCGGGACGGCAGGTGCTGTTGTTATTCTCACTCATCTCTACAGAAACTGAAGCCCAAGGGAGTTTGTCTCAGTTTGTTTTCAGATTCTCCATTTCTTTCAGAGATGGTCCCTTTTCCTGTCAGGGTTTCGCCTGTCCTCTCTCTCCTTCTCCCACATCTCTCACAAACGTCTTTCACGTCTGTTCATTCCTCAGAGTCAGGCAACACATGCACACACTGACCGCTTTGTGGCGTCGCACAGTTCGTCTCCTTGTGGGTGTCGTGTTGCTGTCGGAGGGAAGCTCCTTAGAGCTGGCCTTTGTGTTTCTCCCTGCTATTTTCCTGGCACCTGCCGCAGGGCCTGACGCAGAGGACGTGTCCGCTAAGCGCTTGCTGTCCGAGTGAACTGCAGAGCTATTACCCGCTCCTGAGGTAAGAGTGCACCCAGTGGGCCGGAGGGTTAGCTCAGTGGTTCCGGCGCCAGCTTCACAAGCGCAAGGACCTGAGTTTGATCCCCGGTAACCACATATAATGCTGGCCGTGGAGACACGCCCACCAACAATCAACACCGCATACCACAGTGCCGGACGTGGTGGCTCACGCCTGTAATCCCAGCACTCGGGAGGCAGAGACAGGAGGATTGCTGAGTTCGCGGCGGCTTGCCTGGGCACCATAGTGAGCTCAGGGCCAGCCTGAACTACAACGCGAGACCCTGTCTCCAAAAAGCAAAAAAAAAAAATTAAGAGTGCACCCAGTGACGAGAAGGCCGATGGGCCAGCCCAGTTCCTTCCTTCTCGCTCCCACTGCCTCATGGTTGCCTTTCCTTCTGATTGTTTTGTTTTCCTCTTCTGCCACCTGTTCTTCCTTTCTTTAAATTCCTTTCCTTAAACTGCCACCTGCAGTTCCTGCCAGGATAAGGTTCCCAAATAATATCATGTCGTAGTTCAAAAATGTCTAGTAACTTCTGCTTGGGTTTCACTTAACCACGCCTTTTACCTCTCTTGCTTCCTCAGCTCCACCACAAACACTGACAGCAGCTGTGGCAGCAGAGATCTTGACCGTGCCCTCTTGGAAGGTTATCTAGAGCACTGACAGTATATTTGGCAGTCTGTAGTAAATACACTGGCTACAGTATGGTACGGGACATCGAAGGCACACTGAGAATGAGTATAGCACCGTTGCTGTGTAACAACTTTTCTCAATTTAGCAGCTTAAATTGAATATCACACATGGGTTATCTCAGAGACCCTGGGTCAAGGCAGGGACATTGTAGCTGGATGATCTCCTCGGGGCCTCCCTGGGCTCCAGCTGAGGTAGCAGCCAAGCCTGTGGTTCTTGTCTGAGTCCACTGCTTACTAGTTGTTGGCAGACTGTATTTCCGTGCAGCTGTAAGACTAAAGTCCCTGCGTACTTTCCAGTTATTGGCCAGGGACCACTGTCCGCACCCATAGACAGTTTCTTGCCTTTTGGTTCCAAAGCTGTTTGCTTTTTCCTAGGCTCATATCTGATGTCCTCCTCTGAGACCAGCCACAGGTTCGCAAGGGCTCATGGGAGTAAAGCCCTTCTGGGTAATCACTAATTATAAAGTCAACCATTTGGGGGGTGTTAATTCCATGTGCAAGATGCATTCACAGCAGATTATGGATCAGTATTGTGAAAGAATTGATAAAGTGTATGTTCACCAGGGACCAGGCATCTTGAAGGCCTTGAGGAGCTCGAACTTGTGCTCAGTTTGAAGAAGCTCAGATCCCAGAAACCCAAAGGAAATGTGGTTCTAGAGGTGATGCCTCAGGACAAATGTTTTTTTCAGGACTGATGGGAGAAGAATCCTGTGCTCTTCACTCCACCTTTTTTTTCCTGGAAGAAGACTTGGAATGCGCCTGTGCTATTTCAGGAGTTTTACGTGTCTATCAATAAGATTAACTTGGAAAGTAATGCACCATCTTTCCTCAGGAACCAAATTTTGAAGATGGCATTGCAGAATCTCACATTTGCTGGTGTTATTTCCAGGAAGAAGTAATTTGTAGAGAGATTTCAGTTGAAACTGAGCTTCTTTTAGAGAGCATATTTATAATACATTACCAAGTGGGTGATAAGTCACAAACATGGGAGGAAAGTAAAAAGACTTAAAAGGACACAGGACAAAGGTCAGCTGACTTCTTGTCATTATTTACCTCTTACAGGCAATCTTCAAAAAGCCTTTAATATCTCCTTGCTATACACGTTCTTCCACTATATGGAGACATTATATTTGACTGGCTTTTTAAATATTTGCATTATAAGTCTGCATTTTGCATGCATATGTGAAACATTAAATACTTAAACTTTTAAAAGTCTTTAATATCGATATATGATTTAAAATAAATTCACTGTAGTCACGTTATCATAGTATGATCACTTAAGTTTTTGAGAGCTTTACTTCAACCTTAGACTAATGAAAATAATAGGTCATTAACAATTTTATCAGAAATGAGAGGAATGCTTAGGCTTTTTAGTTTGAAGCTGGCTTATCTTGTTTCTGAGATTGACTAATTTTGCTTTATTTTAACAAAAAAAAGATGCTTTTGCTAGTCCAAAATAGGTGATTTATGATTACTCTGTTTTCTAGTAAGAATTAGATGGTAATGTTTTATTCCATAATTTGATATCATAAATGCTCCAGGTGGGAAAGCACATCTCTTCTCGTTCTTTGCAGTGTCCTGGATGGAGGGAATGCAGTTTGTTGTCTTGCCTTGTGATCAGTCACTGCTCTATTTAGGAGCTGCTATTATCTGATTGTGGTGTATTTGCTTCCCTATGTTACAGGAATCAAATTTACAACCTGATGTATCCGTGTGCCTCTAACGTGGTTACACTTAGGACGAAGTAAGTGCCTCTTCACATCTGCCTGCAATGTTTGCCTGCAGAGATTTGGGAATCAGGCAGAACTCGAGTTATTAATACAGCTAATGAGTGGCTGTGCTGTCTTGGGCACATTCATGTTTCTATTTTCTAAAGGTGAATTTAAATTTCACCTTTAAAAAGAGATGATTATTGAAACATGACCAAGGTGTCTTAGCACATTCTGTATCAGTAATGATAGTTTCCTCTTTCACCGAATCCTTTGTGCAGCTGCTGAGTAGGATCGACCCTAGGATCTGTGTCGGGTGCTAAGAAGAAACGAGTGGAAGAAGCACATACTCTGTCCCTACAGAGGGCAAGACCTACATATAAAGGATACTATGCATTCACTGTCCAAGATAGTTAAGTAGTAATCGTATGAAGATACAGAACTGCTACTGCTATTACAGAAGATAGAGGGTTGTGTAAGCAGCTATCTTGATCACATGGAAATAATTATGTTAATCTTTCTGGGTTTTCCCATGGCTTTTTGTGCATTTTGGTTTTGGTTAAGGTGGGGTTTTTTGATTGGAAATGCCCACAGGATATGAATCCTGGCTATTGAAGTTACATTCGTGTTTCCTTTGCTGCTGTAACCATGTTGATGGTCAGCTGGACCTGTTTTCATATTCTCTCTAGATTTGATCTTTGATGAAAGGAGCCAAAGAGAATTCAAAGGAGTTACCTTGCCTTAGGGACTTCCTTCTTCTATTAAACTGATGTATCCCAACTTTGTTGGGGTTTGGGGAACACTAAAAGGCCCATGTTGATTCAGTTTGACTTGAAAGTATGTAGGCGGGGCTGTGCTCCCCTACTGTTGGGATGTTTGCAAGAGGGGCTAGGGCCCATGCTTGAGATTTTAATGCATGGTTTCCTAGCTCATTATTTTACACTTGATCTTAGTCAAAAGGCCGAGAAGCGATGCTAACTCATCATTTTAGATAGTCTCTGAAACTGAAGCAAGGAAAAGTGCTTTTGTAAAGTGCAATAATTCACTGTATGAGATTTACTAAGCCAAAGTTCAGCCTGCACATTCAGTTATTCACTGAAATGAATTTTCCTCTATGTTCGTGTTTTCATTGACATTGGCGGAATATGGCAAGCTAGGACTTTAAATGTCTAACTGTATATATATTTTTTTTCACTTCACTTAATGATGTGGTTTTATGCCCCTGAGTATGCCGAGCTGTCACTGAAGGCTCTGATTCAAAGAACAGAGCGGATGCTGTGATTTGGGGAGTGGCCCAGCGAGATGCATCGGTTTAAGGTCTTGGCCAAGCCCTTACCTCAGGTCAGTCTGCTGTCCACTTCACCTCAAGGACTCTTTCCTCCTCGCTTCTCCTTAGCGTTTCCCAGGGAGGAAGCACTGTGCTGTCGGCCTGACGTTTTCTAAGGATGCTTTTCCTCTCTGTTCTTCACAATACCTTTTGCATCACCTTATCTGAACCTTATCTGGCATGGTGCTCAGAACTCTACCGAAACATTTTTGAAGAACTCAGAGGAAAGAAAAGAGAAAAGAATCACTTTCTCAGGAAGTAGACTTATATGGGTTTCCAAGGTGTTCTTGAAAGCAGTTCTAAACATAGCCTGTCTCTGTTCCCCAGATAGTTCTGCTCTTTATTTGTGATGAGCTGACAGCAAGCTCCATCAAACACTGGAAGTGGTAGCTCAGATGCGGGAGTGAACAGAGTTTTTGTAATAGTTTTTATACCCTGCTTTTTCGATGATCTCATACAGTTAGATGAGGCTCTCTAGTGTTTGAATTATGAAACAGTAGCCCTTCTCTCCCGGCATATTTTCTAAGCTTGTGAGATACTCTGATTGCTTAGGATTAGAGTTGGTGCGCGGGAGTGCTGCGGCTGATGCAGATCGAAGAGCTGTGGGTAGCACCGCACACAGCTGGGGGACGAGTTCAAGTGTCAACTCCGTATGTTGGATGAAACAGTATCTGGAAGGTCACACTCGGTTTTCTTGGTGGTACCCGCTTTCTGAAGAGCTGTTTATAAACATAAAATTTTTCATTGAAAAGTACATAAAGTCAAATCTATATAAATATCTTTCTTACAAGTGAACTTTTTTGCAGCTCTTTCATCACTTGATACTTGAAAAGGGAGGGCGTACTTGGAAGCAGAGCAGCAGCATGTTTACAGGAAAAGCAAATATTAAGTTATGAAAGATAAAGCTAACACTTTCTATTTATCATGGTAAAATATTGGGTTTTACAATAAAATTTGCCCATATATTTTATAGTAACTTTTTTCTAATGTGTCTAATTCCTTTATATTATTTTGATGACTGAAATCCAAATAAATTTAGTGTTCATATCGCTTCAGATCAATAACATTGAAAATTACACAACAATGAGTCCTGTTAACTAATTACGCTCGGTTGATGGTTCAGAAGTGGTTTACCACACGCAAGTATTGTCCTTTAAAGAAAAGCCTTTGAAAAACGCTTCTATTTTAAAACTTGCTAATGAATATTAACAAATCAGGTTACCGTATGTGGGAAATTGTCCCCAAGGGTCACATACACATCCTGCAGTACCAGTATCTTCCAGTGAGTGAAATGTTGCCCATTAAGTTGATGTCTCTCGATTGATAAGCCTCTCCAGGTAGACTTCTGATCTGTACTGGCATTAAGCAGAAGAAAGGAACAAATAAGAGAGAAAATAGTCAAGATCTTTCCAGATGAAAACTCAATGCACTGAAGAGTACATAAGCTTTCAATGTATTGTTAATACTGATTCTTCTCATTGAAGTTAGTCATCTCTGGTGACAATCCATAAAATGACATTTTCCCTTATCAACTCTATAAAAAGTATTGAGACTCATAATATTGATTTCATTACTGATGGCTAAATTTCTGAAGAATCCCATCTACCATTTCTTTTCCTGTTTATTCCATGAATATTAGTAGTCCCTTCACGCAAGGCACACTGCTGAGTTTTTGTAGACTGTTGTATTTAATCCATCTTTTAAAAGCTGTATAGCAAATTTCTCAAGGTCAAATGATGTCAAGTGGAGTTAGGATTTGTGCTCAAGTGTCTGACATCTGAGATAATTTTCAATATTTAGAAAAAGTCAGTCCTGGACCCTTTTAAATTATACCACATACCTAAGCATTTACTATGCAGTCTAAGAGTATAACTCTGTGAGCTCTGCTCTCTTCTCTCAAATATACCCAGTTGGTGTTTCATGAAGCAGTAAAAAGTCATTCAGATTACTCTGTGGAATCGACCAGATTATGTGGTCCTTTCTGCGTGCAACACTGTCTAGGACTTGCAGGTGCTATAAGAAAATGGCTTGGGGGAAAACCTGCTAAGAAATACATTTGGTCTTATGTCATGTTGTTTTTACTCATTTTGGTAGCTTCCAATGTTTGGTAGCTTCCTGGAGGGGTTGAGGATATAGCCCAGTGTCTAACATTCATGAGTCTCTGAGTTCAATTCCCAGCATCGCAGGGGAAGAAAGACAAATCTGATGAGTTCATACACACTCTGATAGTGATTTTCAATGTCGTTAAATGTAGAGTTCTGCCTGTGAGAAGGAGTGAGTGTGTTTAATACAAGATTGTACAAATTATTTAGGAAGTTGCCAGGAAAAAAAAAAGTTTTTTGTTGTTGCTTGATTGAGGAGATTGAAATTTTATTTGGATTTTCCTCCACTAAACAGCACCTTTCTTAGGGATAAATCATAGAGAAAAGAGATGTTCGTTTTCATTTTCTTTTTCACTATACGAACCACTATGTATCACTTTTATCTAGTCCATGCTGTTTCAGTACTATCATAGGACATCGGCCTCCTCAGATAGATCTCTGATTACTTTACGCTCAGAAAACACATTCGCTAATGCTCTTCTCACTATCTGCGGCACATTCATTATAACTATACCACTTGAGCAAGTGGCGTGCTCTCTCACACTATTCTTTTATAATTTCATATCTCGATGTGAAAAACATCATAGTGGTGTTTCTGTCACCCCTCCCCCCCAGTGCCTTTCTACTCTTTCAACCCTGTCAGAAACTGAATTCTAAAGATACTATTTGAACTCACCTCACGTCATTACTGTGTTTATGAAATAAAAACTATAATCGTGTATTTTAGAAATGCATGCCTGTGGGGAAAAAAAAACACTGTATTTGCAATGTACTTATTAGTTAGGCAACATACCTGTGTAATTTCTTTTTCCAGTACTAGGGCTTGGACGGAGGGCCTTTTTAAATAAGCTGGATCCCCCACCCATTTTTACATTTTCTTTTGACAGGAAGTCTTGCTAAGTCACTGGGTTACCCAGGCTGCGCTTGAACTTGAAATCCTCCCCCTCCAGCTTCTCGGAGTACTGGGGTTGGAGGTGTGTACCTCCAGGCACCTCGAGTAAAATGTTCTTTAACTTAATTTGGATTCAGCCTTTGGATGGAAACTGGGGGCTCCATTATATCAGACGTGGATCTGATTTTTGCTGGATTGTGTTGGTCCCTCAGAAACTCAAACATTTATAAAAATTCATAATGCTGAGCAAATATCGAGGGCCTAAAATTGTGAAATCTAGATAAACCAAGAAGTGCTTGCTGGTTAGGCAGAGAATAAATTTCCTCCTGGCGCTTCCCTGCAGTTTCAATTAGAATTACTTGTTTGTTACAATCTGATTCTCTTCAAAAGTAGGAACTTTGAGACAAAAGAGGAGGCAGAGACTGTGTCGAATAGAAGGTTGGTTATGGGGCATCCTTCAGTGGGGAGGGTTAGGGTGGGGGTGGGGATGGTGCCTGTCCTGCTTCCTGGGCAAGCGTTTCCTTCTCTAATGCTTCACTGTGCCAAGTCATAGGTTTTAAGTCGAGCTCCGTATCGCCAACAGTTGTTTCACAGTTACTTACGAATCAGGTTCAACATTTTATATATCGTTTCCTTCTGTTTCAACAAGTAAAACTATTTTCTCAACATCCCTTTTGGGTAAAGTAGGTCTTCTGTTTTAAAACTACAACTTTGTGATACCATTTCCTTTTGTTCTCAGTTCTCTGTGCTTCACATTGATTTAGCTGTGGACTGGACTCTGTGGTCACTGGCTGGTAGGGGGTGTGCTGTGTGTAGCTGTCCGTCCATGGAGGAAAGAGGTGCCCACTTTGGATATCTTGATTCAGAACGGAGAGATTTATGCGTAGTGTAGATAGCAATGCTAAGGTGGATGACCGTGAATCAATATAGAATTTTGTTATCCCAGTTTAATAATTTTAGTAGATTATTAAGCTGAGAATAACAGAATTGAGGGGCAATGTTGGCTGTTTTTTAAAAGATGGATGTGTTCACCATATTTCTGTGCATTTACTGAGACAGAATCACTTTCTTCTCAGTCTGTGTGAACCACAGTTTCAAGCTCAAACTGGGTTTTGTGCTGTAAATCAGAGGTGCTCACGCAGTTTTCATAGTTTCCAAGAATAATTTCAAGTTAGCATTGACTAGTTGTAAAGCAAGTTTTTACAAGGAGGGAAAATACGACTGTGTACAAACACATACACATGCACACATGTGTAATGCTATTTATTGTAAGAAATGTATGTATTATTAGAGTACAAAAAATTATAATAAAATCATCTGGCATCTGCTAGCATCTAGCTATTGTTCATCTCCATGCTAACTTTAAATCAGTACATGGCTAAAATTTGTTTTATGACAAGAAAAGTTCATAAAATAATACCTATTGTTAGGGAATTCTTAAATACCCTTTATGCATTTTTTTATGAACCTGATTTTTTTTGCTTAATCCTCTGCTTTATGTACTTAGACTTCTAAAAAGTCTAAGTCTTCTAAAAGTCCTGCAGTAAAAGTTATTAACTTTTTTGTGTGTTTGTGCTTTCTGTATTTTCCTTCAAGAAGAAAGTGAATTCATTCTACATTTAATTTCTTTCTGGAAAACCATTATGTTTTTCCTTTTATCTCATGGCTTGCTGCCTTTATAACCTAAAGCAAACAGAATATTTATCACTCGACTCTTTTATGTTGAGTACTACATCCATGTGCGTGGCTTTCAAAATATTCTCCTTCTCTGGGCCGGAGGGTTAGCTCAGTGGTTCCTGCGCCTGCCTCGCAAGCACAAGGCCCAGAGTTCGATCCCCGGTAACCACATACAGTGCTGGGTGTGGAGACTCACACCCACCAACAATCAGTACCACATACCACAATGCCGGGCGTGGTGGCTCATGCCTGTTATCTCAGCATTTAGGAGGCAGAGATGGGAGGATTGCTGAGTTTGAGGCTTGCCTGGGCTACATAGTGAGCTCAGAGCTAGCCTGAACTACAAAGCAAGACCCTGTCTCAAAAAAAAAAAAAAATTCTCCTTCTCCTGCCCCATTTTCCTTTTTATTTCTTTAAATCTGAACAATGATGTGTGTTTTCTCTACTTGACATTGACTTGTCTTTCCATATCCGATCAATAGAAATACTCTCTATTGGTATTTAAATACCTATAGTACACTGATACTAGAAGAGAACAATTTACAGTGCGGTTTGAGAGAAGAAAAATGCACAGGCCACTTCTCTGATGTATCCTTGCTAGAAAGCGCTGTTGTGGAATGCTGTGAGTTTTCTTTCTGTACAAATTCTTCCTTTCTTCCCTTCCTCCAGTGCCCCGTCCCAGAGTATGATATCATAGTCTTCGTGGATTGGTTATGGTTCTAACCCAAGTCCAGCAACAGACTTTCTGACATTGGAATTAAACATTGAAATCAACTCTAGTCTCTAAGAGGACTTTTTAAAATACATTTTCATGGAATTTTTCTTTAAAAGTTTAGTAGTCTTTCAATCCCCTTCCTTTTCCTTTCTCTTTTTGCTGGCACAGGAGGGAAGTTGTTTTAATTCCTCAAAGTTATCAGAATTTATTATAGTTACTTTAGCAAAATCTTGTAATATTTACCGATTGGCAGTCCGAAGTGAGCAACTGTCGGTAAATATTACAGAAAACTCGGGTGCTCAGGGCACTCTTCTTGATCGCGTCATGTTAAGTAACTAAAGAGCATTTGCTTAAGTACCTGCAGGGAAGTGTATCTCTCAGAAATACTCAAAACAGGGCGTCCCTTGCCTTCTGGGGTATACACCATTTATAGGACAAGGTATTTCACCTAAACCTGCCGTCTTTATTGTTTGGATTGGGCACTTCTGCTGTTCAAATTTCCATAGCAGAAACTTTTGCTTCTTTATCTCTCCTAGAAAGATTTTTTTTTTTTCTCGTGTTCAGAATTAGACCAACTCCTCGGGTCCTAAATGCACAAGGCTCGGCTTTGTCAGAGCGCCCTTCTAAGTGTTAATGCAACGTACATGGTTCACAGATAACATATATTACCCTCCAGTGCTGGAAATGTCATGCTTTTATGATCGTGCTTGTACAGCTGGGGTAATAGGAACTGACGCCATAAAATAGTAATTAATATACTTTAGAAGGGAGCGGCTTTATTGGTGGATGCTAATTAAGCATGATAGATGCCACTGACGGAAATGAGCACCAAACATTCAGTCAACACCAGTGAAAGGTCAGTTATCTGGAGTGTTTTACTTAGGGACACTTGGCTTTTATCATTCTCTTACTTGCCTAAATATACGAAGCAAAGACCCGCAGTCATTGGGAAAGAAGTGATGTCCAGCGCATGCCCTACAGTCTGAGCAGGAGGCGGACCAGGGTTGGAAATCCCAGGCTAGGTCTCTATGAAGTTGCCTCGTGCTCTGTAAAGCGAGACTCTCGCGCTGTTGAAGCCCAGACAGTGACTCGGCTCAGCCACATCTCTGTGTGATACTTGCATCAGTCACTGGAGCGGAACAGTGTTGTGGACACAACTGCTGCCCGTAGCTACAAACCTGGAGCCAGGAAATAAGCTCAGAAGAGTCAGAAGCCACACTGAAGATCAGCATCGTGTTGAGGAATTCCTGCTCTAACCGAAATCGTCCGGGATATAATCTGAAAAGAAACTTCAGAGCACAGACTAATGAAACCTCACCCACTGTTACATCTTGCAGCCCAGAGACTGAGTAATAAGTTAGCATCCACTTGAATCAGGCAGGTCCTTACTGCCTATTTCATCACGGTTTGTTTTGCTTAAGTGATAAAGAATACTATCCTGTTTAATGAGAGATTCCTTCATGTCAGTGGATAATGTTAACATAAATGACTGGCTTGTGACGAGTATATTAAGCAGCCAAAACAACTTCCTTAAAGGAATGGATGTCTGATTGTTGACACAAGTACTTGTCATTCTGATAGATACACAGCTCATACATGATATGAATGTATTTCATATATACTAGATATATTTCACAGAAAAGTTTCTCGATTAATATATTCCATATATACTAAATATATTTCACCAGAAAGCTTCTCTAACTGTAGTTAAGTAACGATCTTTTATGAAATCAAATGTTAGTTATATAATTATACTCAATAAGTAAGATTATACTCTTAATAAGTAGAAACTTCAGCATTAAAGTGTTTAAAGAAATAGAACCCAAGAATGTAAAATGGAGCACAGAATTCCACTTTTTCACGTAAGGATAACCATCAGATCTTGCCTGGAATTATTTTGATTGTACATTGGGTTATTTCTCATTTCCATGTCTTAGTCAAAGACTGGAAAGAAGATCAAGTTTAAAATACAGATAATTTAAGGTCCTCAATCCATAGAACATTCCACTGTAAGAGCAGAAAGGTCATAATGCTGCTATAAAAATAAAAAGGAGAATGCATGAGTGAAAAGCCCTTAGACCGTCTGCAGTTCAGTATTTCTTTTGGCCTCAGAAGCAAGGGGTAAGAAGACCTTGTCCTTTAAAATCTCGTCCTTATTGGAGATGGCTGAGCCGTTCAAGACCGAAGCATATGGGTGGACTTGGAAATACTCAATCTGGTTTCAGTAATGGCCTTTTATGAAATTAACTTGCATTTGTGTTCCCAGCAGCGTTCAAAGGAACTGGGCTCCAGCCCTAGCCAGTAAGCACCACTGATGTGGTGGAGTGGTTGATTTAGAAAACAAAACACAGTACACAACAGCCCGGGAAGAGCTCATTGACCCTCTTGGAAAGGAAACGGTATTATCACTTGTGGCCATAGTAGTTTGGACCTACGGGCAAAGCCACTGCTTAAAAAACTTCACCCCTTTTAGCCAGTTTACTGAAGACAACACCCAGCACTGTCATCCAGCCCTGGTAATGAGGTTCTAGTTGATTTGTGACTTGCACAATCGCTGCTCACATTGTTGGTGCCAAGCACACTGTGCACATCCAACGACCTGTTCCACAGCTGGAGACTCTTGGGCCACATCAGATTGTTTCATCTTGTCACTTGGGATTTTCATCTGGTTCCGGGTTGGTTTTGTGTGTGTGTGTGTGTGTGTGTGTGTGTCTTGCTCTGTAGGATACAACTTTTCTCAAAATTATTTATACTTGGCTTTTACGTGGGATTTTATTATTCGTGGGAGAGCATGTCTCACCTGCACATTTTTCCTGAGTCCGACACAGTAGCTACACTGTTCACGCGAGACGCACAGCAAGCTGGGAACTGCCCCCTCCTTCTCACCCCGGCCCCACGTCTCATTTGGTCCCTTGTTCCCCTCTGTTCCAGAAATCCATTTCACCACCACTCTTGCTCCTATGTATTTCTTGATACACGCAAAGGAAAAATTTTTTTTCCTAAATCATTTCTCCCTCCTAAAATCCTGGATCAGATTAAGCAAATATCCTATTTATGTAAATAAACTACTTAATTAAGCAGAGTCAGTAATGATGTCAGAAACAATAAAACGGATGATTTGTCAGAAATAAACTGCAGGGCATCTGATCCTTTGAAGATAATTGAAAGTTGACTATTTAAAAACATGAATTAAAAAAAAATCTACAGATGGATCTTGATGGGTTACAGTTATACGAATGACTGTGCCATTAGGATTTTGGAAATTCAAGCTCAGAAACCAGAGCAGGACTGCAGCCCATCCCCTCCTCAGCGGAGTGTTGACCAGCCCCAGCCGCAGAGTCTTCAGGGGGATGTTGCGCGGGCTCAGAGCTCTGGACGCCGCAGCTCCGCAAAGCGAAGCACATGCCTCGCCTCGCGTGGGACCGCGGGGCCGTGGAGGGTGTGGCTGTTGGGCCCAAAGAGATGGCTATTTTCTTACAGTCAAAGGAAAACGTTCATTTGGCGTCGGCCTGGGGCAGAAACGATTAACTGCTTTATTTAGGTAACAGAAATCCGGGGTGCACCGGAAGCACAGGGCGAGTTGCACAGAGGGAAGGTCAGTGATAACTCGTGTTTAAGACTGGTTTCTCACCGTGCGCAGGGAGGGCTGACTCATCCCTCCTCTGGCTGGGCAGCCCATCAGCTCTCTGGCCCCTTGGCACCTTTCTTACCTTCTCATTTCAGTCCCGGCTCCGTACTCCTTCAAGTTTCTGTTTTAAATGCCTCTTCCTCCTGATCGTGGCTTTAGGGCAGTCACACACTGATACATAAAATCTAAACAGGAGCTACTATGGTAGCTCATGACTGTAATCTAGCTCTCTGAGAGGCTGAGTCAGGAGGAATCTCAAGTTCAAATGCAGTTTGGGAAATGGGTGACTAAGCAAGATCCTGTCTCAAGAAAGCAAAACAAAAAACAAACCAGAAGCTCAGTGCAAAAGAAAACTGGGCGAGTAGGTAGAAGCTGAAGTGGCAGGAAACTTCAGAACCAGGTGGGCCTTAGGTCTGGGTGAAAGACAAATGAAAGATACTGACCTTTTTCTCAAAATGCCGAATTCCCTGCTTCATCCTTGTGAATGCTGCTCCCTGCAGCATTCCTGGGTCAGACTCCGTCCCAGGGCAGTTGGGCTGTGACCGTCTCCATGCCATGAACCGCTTCTTTAAAGAACAGAGATGAAAGGCCCACTGTCTCTTCTGTGAAGTGACCCATCATGGGAATCGTCATTTTCTTTACTTCCCCAAATTTTAAAGAAACCAGATCTGCTCATCTCCTATTTAGAAATGCTTTTCTGTGTGAGAAAAAAAAAAGGGTCTGATAATGAGAATATTATTTAAAATTTGCCACAAAATAAATTCAAACCTGGCTTCCAGGGCAGGTCTATGGTGAGATCTTAGGAACCGTTAGAGGATAAGATTGCAATGAGAGAGTTGTTTTTATTCAATTCTAAGGGGATGTCTATTAAAGCCGTGTATAATTTCAGAGCAGCCCTCTGGAGATGAACTTTTTCATGGCAAAATGAAACCATGTAACATAATGCAAATCATACTACCATTACAGAAAGGAAATTAAAGTTGGAAGAATCTGTCAAAATATTATGAAAGTTGAGGAATTAAAGTTTATGACTTTAGTTTTTAAATTTGCAAAGAAATGCCTCTGGGTATTTGTAAAATAGGAGGGAAATGAAAAGAACTGTAACTACTGTGTTGCATGTGTGTTAATTTGGCTTCCTGTTCCTCCTTTTTTTCATCCTGCTCCCTCCTTACCCGGCTGCTGCACCCTAATTCCATCGCCAGTATGTTTTACAGGGTGTGTGACTTGAGATTTTCTCTAACACCCGAACTCTTCTGTGTGTGATTGCATCTCATGTTGAACCCAGTGTTTCAAAGTCCTCCATGACTCGGTTGAAGAGCTTGGGTTCAGGCTTCAGAAATAAAGCCCTCTCCCACTTGAATTTGCCATCAGTCTCCTCTTCCAAAGAGACTGGGGCAGAGTTTATAATATGACAGGATTATGATTTTTTTTCTTTAGCCTATCAAAGCCAACTAATGACGTGATTGTCTTTTAAAGTCTAATACAATTGATTGTCACCTCGTCTGTGTGTTTTGTCTTGCTTGTACGATCATGGAGGCTTGAGTAGATCTACGAAGGATTCAGGTGTGTTTTGTCTTGCTTGTACGATCATGGAGGCTTGAGTAGATCTACGAAGGATTCTTTATTTCAGTCAAGTGGAGAATTTTTGCTTTCTTTCGTGCAGGGCTAGGGATCAAATTCAGGGGCTGCAGGCCTGCTAGGCAGGAGTTCTCCCACTGGGCTCCACCCCCAGCTCCTCAAGGGAACCTCTTCGCCATCACCTCCCGTCTGGCTCGTGTTGATCACTGAACACCAATCATAATTTAGAGTGTTCTGAAATACTGAAAACATAATAATATGTAAAGCGTTGATAATTTCAGCAGTTTGTGAGTTCCTCCTTGAATCGGAAAGCTCAAGCAGAGTTGGTGGTACTGGGGTTCTCTCTCCGTAAATCTCTGTACAGGAAGCTTTTTTTGGTGATGCACAGTCACAAACAGTGACTCTTCACTGTCGAGTACAGTAAGCTTCTCCTGTACTGTTTTGGTTTTAAAATACATATTTAATCTTAAAGTTCACTGTAAGCATCATAATCTAATTAATTTGCTAAATTACTGCTGTTTTATAACAAGACTATACTAGATGAGAACCTTATCCTTAGGATAAATGAGTCTTCTTTTAAAATATATTTTTATTTGGACTGCTACTTGTTTGTGAGAGAGACAGTGATCATTTGGAGGATTTCATGTGTAAATTCTGCAGCTTTGGTCCCCTTCCTCGCTTTGCCTGACCCTCGCCCCTCCCCCTAGAATCCTTTCCTCGTCTTCCCAAAGACTACCTCCTTCTTTCTTACCATCTCTCCTTTATTTTGTTCTTCAACTTAGTTATATTTGGGGTTTTTCATAAGGGGAATAGTGTGCTATTTAACCATCTATGACATTTATTTCTTGTAGCATCATGTCTCTCAATATACAATACTCTGGTGTGTATATACAACACATTCTTTTAATTCATTTCTGTGGATGAACATCTGGGCTGTTTGAGTAATTTACTTATTGTGAGTTGTGTTGCTGTAAACAAGGACATGCATGTACCACTGAAATGGTACTTTTCGAGTTTTAAGAAATAATTATACTGATTTCCATAGTGCTTGTACTGATAAGAATGGCCATCACCAAAGATGCAAAAAAATAAATACCATGAAAGGAACACTTCTCAATTGTTGATGGGGCTGTAAATGAGAATGACCACCTTGGAAACCATCATGGAGATTCCTCTCTGTAGAGTGTGTGAGACTACAAAGCTTATATGTCCTGTTTGGCTCTTCTGTGTACTAAAAGATCATGTTTGGGCATAAAAATCAAGTCTGCTCCAAAATAATATTGCAGCCACTGACTCTGCATGGGTCACTTCCTCTTGCTCAAGATTACAAATCTTTGTAGTAGCTGCATTAAGAGAATATTACATTCAAATGATAGGCATAAGGAAATACAACAGAGACTTTTAAAAATAAATTTAAAGCTTAAGAACTTCGACTATTTACAACTCAAAGTCTTGTCCTATTCCCTAGAGTTTGAAAATTACCGTTTGCAGCTAACATGCCCATTTGGATGTTTTCTTTTGGCCAAGGCAGAAAAATCCAACAGTGTTATAAATCTTTATATTAAAATGTTTTAATATTGTAGTTAGGCACACATTTTTGATGCTGGAATTATGTTGAATTGATTTCCAAAAGCAATTAAAAGTTTTCTTAAGCCCCACAGAAATGTCTTTTGAAATACTACCCTGATTTACCAACACAACATAGTAATTATAATATGATACATTATAAAGATGTTTTAATTTTTCCATTTGTGCTTTTATATTCTTTGGTGGTTAAATATTTAAAATACCAACTCTAAAACAAAAACGAAAAGTCCTTCTGAAGAGAACTCACTTGCTCTAAGGCTGGAGGGGGAGAGAGTAATTATACGTAGCCTTGTGATAGACAGCTGAAATTGCAGTTCAAAGAACAGACGTGGCTTCAATAATCTGACGCATTTGCATTTTGAGATTAAACTCTGCTTGATTGCATTGTACTTGATATGTGTACTTAAATCTATATGTTCAGTGTTATACTTTGATATAGCACATCTTGTTTGACTTTGTTCCTATGATCTGACAAGCTTCATTATATAATAAACTAGTTTAAATAAATCTTAAAGACATAAAAGTGTTCCTGACAGTAAGAAAAAAAATGTAAAGCACACCCATGATATATCGGTTAGATGTTCCAGAGAGAGGCAAAGTTTTTTCATTCAAATCTTTGAACATGTGTTTTGAATAAGGCTGTAAGGCATTTTCCAGTAAGCAGTGTTGTATTACAAAAATGAGTAAAGTAAAACAAAAGCAAAACATGTTTCAACATTTTATTCAGTATTGTCACATATTGTTGCCCATTTCCTGCTGGAAGTGAGTGTGACATTTGTAATACGAATTTTTCAAACTTAACCTTTTATATTATATAAAAAATTACTTCGGATATTGTGCCTCTGTGAGTACATCTCACTCCGATGGGCTCATCATCGGAGCACGATTGTCACACGGCTGCAAGGCACAGCCAGTATTGTAGCTCGTACAGTTTCCTACTGCGTTCTACCCAGAAATAACGAATGATAACCAGGTTACGGAACACTTGACCTGAGAGTAGCATTTTTATAAAGTCAAAAGTAAGAATTGATACCGCTAGGATTAGGTTGATGGCCATGGATAAAATAATATTTAGATGGAATGAAGAACAAGATGGTTTCCTTAAAGCTGGAGAGTCTGCTCTCTATTGCTAAGCTTTTACTGTCTTATTAATTGGAAATGAAGCCATTACCTGACTGAAGTGCAACGTACATATCAAGAGAGAAACGATCTTATTTTGCTTTTTGTAGTAAAGATATGACAGGTGCTAACTACCCGTGATCACGGAGGCCAGCGTGTGAGTCAGCGCAGCCTGGGAGCAGGGGCGCTCGCGCTTCAGCTCACCTGGTGGTTTATAGCAGGATGGAGCCATGGAATTTCTTTCAGGGCTATGTTTATTTTATTGTACTATATCTTACTAAAGCACTAGCTGGGAAACCAAATCTGAAACAAGCACTGTATAAAGCATCCTCAGCATACCCTTCCTATTAAGGGGAGGTACTTCCTCTGAAATAAGGAAAACGGAAATATAACACTCAACCTGGGGACATGCTCGTTCACCGTATTAACTTATTCAACTGCTTTAAAGTTTTACAATGTTGAAGAACCGAGAGGCTAAAATCTGTGAAGCAGTTCGGCAGTTCTGAAGAGGATCTCCATGCTGGCGAGCGAGCGATGGGTATTTGGTTTCTCCCACTGCGAGTGTGGTCAGCAGCTGGCCGGGCTCGCTTGCGCCCCTCCGTGAGGTCCCCAAGCCTGACCTCTAAGGTTAGGAGTATTTACATGAATTCCGTCATTGTTGTGTCTAGCGATTCAGACAGAATTTATGAGGAGAGCGCAAAAGACATTGCTTTTCATTTTCCTCCTCTTCTGGAGATCCAGTGGTAGAATTTCTCAGAAAAGAGAGAACCTTTCTTTTCTTCCTTTTTCAAAATGTTTATAGTAAGCTTCACTTTTTTATGCAGCCTTGTTTTTAGGAGCTTGCGCTCAGTACACATGAGGGAAATGGAGGTGCTAAGTAGGTTTCCACCTACGTCTTGTGACCCGAAGCTTCTGACTTTACCCTGCTCTGATCGCCTGGTGAAGAATCCAGGTGATCCCACCCCACAGCCAGGTGGAAGCCTGAACTCATTTATTTAGATGTTTCCGCTTTCGCAGACTTTGTTGTGGAGACTTTGATGTCGTCTCAGAGCAATGGAAAGCGTAAAGGAAAAGTGTTAGTGCCCCTATTAGGTAGGGATGAGAAAGTGGGACGCTAAGCAATTAAAAATGTGGTGGTAGCAAAGAAGGGGGGCCCTGTGGTTACGTCAAATTTTGTGTCATTGTGAGTCCAATGCAGTCGCTTTGGAAATGTCCTTGCTGGACTCCTTCCACTGTGTCTCTAGGATTTGCCACACTGTGTCTCTTAGATGTTCATGGAAGCATCAAGTGAATGAACAAAGTCTAGAAACAGTTTCCTAGCACTACACACTAGGCTGCAAATGACTGGGGGACTCCAGAGTTCACTTATTTTCTTGGTCTCGTGCTTCTGCTAGTTTTCAGAGATGAACAGGAAATAGCTCTTTCTTTCATAGTATTTGTTTGCAGAGCTAGAATTTCAGACAAGCGAACATTACTCTACCCTCCTCTTCTTTGCATGAATTCAGTCAGCTCTGTAGGGTAGATGCCATAGTCATCTTCATTTATAGAAGACTGATATAGGGAGGATGCTAAAGACTTCTCCACCCTCTTGGTACCGGAGCTGTGTGGGGACTGTCTTGTCCCTTAGTTGTCATCTATGTTCAGGTTCCAAAATAATTCCCAATTTAAAAATTTTAAGGAAACCATAGGCAACCGGTGAGCATTTTGTGACCCTAGAGCTGCCGGGCGGGAAGAGTGGGCAGGTATCTTTTAATCAGAGCCTAAAACTCCAGTTCTCACCATAGCGCCAACTTGAATCTGGATAGATCAGTGCCACTTTAACTGGAGATTGTAGGAATCAGTTACTGACGTGGAACTTTGAGGTAGCTTTACAACCCTGCTCATGATAAGAGGAGCGTGGAGACCACCTAGCTGGAAAAGACTAGAGGCATGCGAATGTTGACTTAGAGATACCCAAATCTGTAGAGTGTCTAGTGTGGAAAAGAAACTTTCTTACTGAGGATCCCTAGGGGATTTGTGGTCTTCAGAGGGAAAGCACAAGAGTAAACAAGGCAGTATAATGCAAAACACCGATTACTTTGGCAAAAAATGATCCTCTCGCCGGGCGCGGTGGCTCACGCCTGTCATCCCAGCACTCGGGAGGCAGAGGCAGGAGGATTGCTGAGTTCAAGGCTTGCCTGGGCTACATAGTGAGCTCAGGGCCAGCCTGAACTACAAGGCGAGACCCTGTCTCAAAAAAACAAAAAAAAAAACAACAAAAAAATGATCCTGTCTGTCCCTCTGTCATCTATTTACCTCTGATGCCTATCACGTCCGTCATCTATCTACCTGTGTGTGATGTGTGTGTGTGTGTGTTTGTATCTGGTATATAAACTTACACATTAAAAACCATTTTGCATAGTGCTGAACCTAGGACAGACTTCTTAGTATTTATGTGATGATTAAACCTTAAAATTCTGTAGTTTTTAAAATTTAATGGTGTGAAGAGAGGATTCTCCCTGGACTACTTGCTCTCTGATCTTAGTCTGCAGAAACAGGAAGCCTTTCTTGTGCTCCTAGGTTACACTGTTCATTGTTGTGCTGATGTGGGATATTATAAATACTTGCATGGTTATAGATAGTTGGTTATATTTTTATTATTTCTTAAGTATTTGCCCTATTATTTGGCTTCAACTATAAGATAAACTCATTGTCGTTTGGCACTTTTAGGTGAGTAGCCAAGCCTTAGAATAGAGTAGGTTATCAAAAACTGCCGCACTGCCGTGAGAATGCCTGGGCATTAACATGGATTTGGCTGGATGGAGTTAGTTTTCCTAACGGCTTCTGAGACCCAGCTTTGAAAAGAAGCAATTTGGAGGCTACAAAAACTAAGTAACATGGTCTTGGTTATAGGGATCAACTCTACAAAAAAAACAAAATAACTCAGTTTTTTTTGTAAATGACTTGAGTGGCTGCTTTTATGTTGCCCCCACAGGTAAGACTCTGCTATAATCTAGTAGCAAACTTCTCCTGTAAAATAATTCACTTTATTGCATATAACATGAAGATAAAAGAAAAAAATATTTATTACTAAGAGATTTTATAAATTCTGAAATTGTCTAGAAAAAATACCTTTTTGTTCTAATAGTAGAGACAACTTGAAATTAGGGTCAAAGCTTTAATCTAATTACAATATTCTCACTGATCTTTTAACTACCTAACATATTTTCAATTTGCTCTGAATGGTAAGCACACATGCATGCATAATTGTGAGTGTGTGTGTGTGTGTGTGTGTGTGTGAGAGAGACTTCTCTTAGATAAACTGAGACAGTAACATTTCATAAAAGCAAATTATCTTTTTAATTGACAATCTGATTGATCATGAATTTATCTGAGCATATGATTACATGTAAGCACTGTTCACTGCTGTATCTGTCAGCTCTTGAGCTTTTAGTACACAGCACCTAAAAACCACAACTTCAAGGAGAGGTTTAATTTGGCTCATGGTTTCAGGGCGTCAGTCCCTGGGCTGCCGGCTCCTGGGGAGGAATGGAAACAGCAGAGGAAATCTCCTCACCTCCTGGTGACAGGAAGTAGAGCAGGGGAGCAGTGCCAGAAAGGAGGGGTTACAAGACCAGATGTATTACACAGTGTCACACCCCTGTGACCCACACAGACACACTCAACAGTGTATTCATCTCTAGGCATTCTCTTAATGAAATCAAATTTATATATCATGATTAATGGCCACAATCAGCAAGTATCTTTCTTAATTTATCAAATATTTATTGAATATCAACTTTGTTTCTTACTGTTGTAGTCATTTGAGAGGTATAAGTGATCAAGAGACTGAAATTCCTCTGTCCTCAATGTCTTTCTGGTGATCTGATATTAAATCGGAAACAATCCAATCATTAATCAATAGGTAATACTTTTATTAATGAAAATTCACTAGTATTTTACTGAATTTACACTAATACATATACATTATATATAATTTCATAGTGCATATGTGTAATTTTAAAAATAATGTACTATTGGCCACATTTTTAGACAAGGTCAGTTTATTTCACTGCTCTATAGAAAAGACATAAACAGATAGAGTGTGCTGACAATCCAAGCTTTAGAGACTTGCTGCTAACTTCAGGGGTCTGAATTTGATTATGCTGTCCATGTGGAAAACAAAGTCATGTACAGGGATTTCAGTGTAACTTCCAGTAAATTCAGTGAGAGCTTCGCATACATAACACTTTTACACGTTGAAAAATTCAGGCAGACACTTCCACATAAAAGTTTGCTAACTTAGCTTATTGTTGGGATCATAGTTTTATTTCTAACAGTTTTATTACACAAACCTATGATGGGTAAGAAAATTCTTTGAACTTTGTGTGATTTTTGAAGGAGTCATCCCTAAGAGATTAACAACTTAGGAAAATGAAGAGGCAACTTAGAGATGTCCCTAATTTGGACTTTGGAAAATATAAGATGGTGCTTAGCATGTAATCTTCAAACATGAATTGGTTTTTGACAAAGACAATGTAAATTACTTTCAAGACTGTGAACAAAAGTACATTTTAAAGTTACGAATCAATACCTTTAATGACTAAGTGCTTGTTATAACTACTAACTTTCTAGTGATTTAAAATTCATTTGAATAATCAGTGTGAACAAATTAATAGTATTTCACTCATGGTGACATTTTAAGGCTCTTATCATCTTGCAGTTAACATTTTAGGGCAGAAATGTGAAAGTGAAATGATACAAAAGGCAAACATTTGCATGGCTTTAGGCTTTATTTTTCTATTAATTATAAAGTTTCAAAACAGAAGAGTCTATATAGAGATCTAGTTTCATAAACTATCGATCTAAGATTTTCATACAAGAGTGCTACTCTATAGTCCATTGGTGCACTGGAGGCAGTCTTTGTGCTATTTTCTTGTGCAATGTTTATATCCTCTTACAGTAATTATCTTTACAAAAAAAGCATGAAATAATGCAACACTTTGTCCAAGTAAACTAATTTCTTTTTTTTATGTGTTTTTTTTGTGATTATCATAAACACGGTCAACTTACTACTCATTGGGATCCTTTGACAGAAATTTAATCATTTGGTAATGCAAGGTGAAGAGCTCTATATACTCATGCTATATTATAACCTTTCATTCTTTTTCTAATCATAAATTTTTACATCTCTAAAAATTAGTAAGGTTTTCATGAACTACATCTTACTCTTAGAATGTTCATTTTATTTACTTTTCAGAATTCATATATTCTGACACCATATTTTGTTTTAAAATTTTCCTTTTTAGAAGAAAGGAACTTAATATGACAATGATATAAATGATATAATAGATAAACATTTTAGAAGTTTTTACTTATTCATCAACTATGTGCTTCCAGCAAATTAAGTTAATCGAACCCACTGATTATGTAGTCTCAATACTTGGTCTGTTTCGAACCAGTGTTTTGAGCAATCAACTTATCTTAATGTTTGGATCCAAGACATCCAAGCCTGTATTAACAATTCAATACTTTTTGAAAAACTAACATTCGCATTAAATTTATTGGTTTTAACATGTACTATATTCTAAAAGTAAGATTTAAAAAGTTTTTGAAAGATGTGCTTTTTTCTTTCTCTGTGTCTGTCTGACTGTCTGTCTGTCTCTCTCTCCCTCTCCTTCTCTGGTACCAGGGATCAAACTCAGAACCTCGAGCTTGTGAGGCAGGTACCAGAACCACTGAGCTAAACCTCTGACCCACTTTTTTCCTTTTAATGGTAGTTTTTAATTCTTCATAAGTGACTTTAAGGGCTGGGGATTTAGCTAAAGTGCACCTACTTTGGAAGCACAAGGGCCAGAGTTCAGCCCCTGGTACCACAAAAACAAAACAAAAAAACCCAAAACCATAAACAAAAACATAAAATACTTTGAATTCAAAACAGAACGATAAATGCCATAGTCGATAGTCTGTCTTTCTAAAGCAACTTCTTCAAAGTATGTTCTTGGTTACTTGCTTTATTTTTGGCTTTAAAAGTGATGAGTTTGAAAATTTCATTTACATACTTGAGATAATCTAAACTTAGGAGTAAAGAAAATTACTTTTCTCCATATACAAGGAAGCATTCAGACTTTTTATTCAGTGCAGTCCGTGGTTGAAATTGTTGTGAAACAATTTATGAGAAACTGAGACTCCTTGACTCTACAATATTATGAGCTAATACAAGGCTTTTAGAAAAGAGATAACAAAATTGTAACAAATACTGTGGACAGATGGTATGGAGAGATAAAATAGGTCTTTAGTTGTACAGTGGACAGTTTTCTGAGAGAGCAAAAACTTTCAAACCTGCAGAGTGTTAACTTGCATGTAAGGAAATGAAAGCTGGTTCCAGCAAACACGTCGTGTCGCTTTCCTACCGAGATGCAAAAATAGAAGAGCCGGTGGCGAGCCTGCGCCATGACAGTCACGTGGCCCGGGGTTCTCAGGCAGCAGAGGCTGCTGCAGGGGCTGGAGGGTCGTGTGCTGCCCTGTTCCCATGCTGGCTGCCATGTGTGCCTGCACACTCAGGAAATGCATCAGTGCTCCTGTTTCCAGCCACGTGTGCTCGATTTACTGCAAGTGTATTGTTAAAATTCAGATTAAAGTATTGCAAAATGATGATTCTCCGCAGTCATGGCCTATTGAGAAGGACAGGGCTGTCAGGAGGACGCCTGCGACCCCATTTCTGTACAAATGAGACCCAGAGGAGTGGCCCACAGCCTCTTTGACCAGTGAGTTCAGTGGCTCGATTCAGATTATTAATATCAGGTGTATTGATGTGTATGAGGAAACCTAAACTAGTGGCACTGGCTTTAAATTAAACAGTTCATTTAAGGGTGATCTAGATTTGAAAGTACCATACCCCATTTAGAGTGGAGATTTTCTGAGCAGCTCAATATCGCTTCTATTTTGGGAACACTATAAACAATCTAAGAACACAGCCTCCTCTGAGTCACGGCGTTATCTCCCGAATCAGGTCCCCGGGGAACCTCATCTCCGCCTGCCCCCTCCCACTTCCGCACACGCAGCCCTCGGACACGGGGCGGAACGGGAGCTTCAGAGTCACATGACGTCACTGGGGCCAAAGATTAACCCCTCCTTTCGGCTCGTCGTTGTCCTAGGCCCGGCTTCAGCTTCAGGTCCGCAAGCACTTTCTAAGGAGACGGCCGTTTATAGCCCTCCGGCTTGTACTGCACACTTGCCCCCCCCCCACACCCCTCGCCCCCCTCCTGCGCCCTTCCCCACCCGTCCTTGCTGTCCCCAAATGCTCCAAGCTGCTGTCTCTCCCAGCCCCTCCCCTCCTGGCCGACCCCAAACACTGCCCACCGTTCTCCTCTTTAAAATGTTGCTCTCAAGCCAACCCCAAATGGTCTTTCAGGTTCTTGCTTCTGTTTTGTTTTTACTTCGAAGGCTACCGTCGAGTTAAACTTTACAGTTTTTATCGTGACAGGACACACCTAACTCTTAGCATCTTGCCATGTCGAACTGGGCGAGTCAGCGGTACTGGACACGCCCACTGTGTCCCCACTGTCACCATCCGTCTCCTAGAGCCTCTTAGGCTGCTGACCTGAAATCCGTCCAGTAAACATGAACCCCCTTCCCTGCCTGTGCCTCTGGCGACCACCTTCATCCTCTCTGTTCCTGTGGTTTTGACAACGCTGCCTCGGAGATGTAGAATCATACAGTATTTTCCCTTTAGGACTGGCTTGTCACTCAGCATAATCTCCAAGTTCCTTTATCTGTTCATCTGCGGATAGGCAAAGCCACCTCTGTTTCACCCCACAAATCGACCTTAACCCTCTCCTCTTTCTGCACAACGTTGCTGTATTTATTTGGTGCCCCTCACGCTTCTTATCTTTGTGATTGTTTCAGAAGAACGGTGTTTTATGACTTTGCTTTTCTCTACGTTATTTCAGTGGGGCTTTTTTTTTTTTTTTTTTTTTTTTTTTTTTTTTTTTTTTTTTTTTTGAGACAGGGACTCGCTTTGTAGTTCGGGCTAGCTCTGAGCTCACTATGTAGCCCAGGCAAGCCTCGAACTCAGCAATCCTCCTGTCTCTGCCTCCCAAGTGCTGGGATGACAGGCGTGAGCCACCAGGCCCGGCATAGTGAGGCATTTTTTTTTCCCTAACTCGGATGTAAGCACAAAATTGATCCCATTTGTTATGGGTCCCATCCCGCGGTCCTAATCAGCTTATATCTCCTTGTGGAGACGAGGTGTTTTCAGAATGGGAGGGGCTTATTTCATACTCCCCGCGAAAGAGGGAAGATGCTGGATTGGACTCGCTTCCCTCTTGGCTCTCAGCTGATAGCTCTGTGGGTTTGCTCAGCAGTAGGTGCCGAATTACACGGATTTCAATAGAACAGTTATGGAAAATATATCTATTTACTTGTTTTCTGATTAAGATTTTATTGTCATTTGTTTAGCAGATTTCTTAATAAATTTAGACCTAAGCAATCTAAAATAATCATTTAATTATATCAGAAAAAGTACACCTCTCTCTGCATGTTCCTTTGGATTTTCTTAGAGGAAGAAAATTAAGGATCGATACATTTTCTTATTTTTTATGGATTACTTCATAAATTACTTGTACATTAGTGTGCTGTTCAATATTCTACACAATTTATCCACGTCCATATCTTAGAATGACCTTTACCAAATGAGTAGTTTAGGAAAGATGCTAAATTCACTCCAGTACTAAAATACTTAGATTTTTACTCAATGCCCTATCACTCATTAGTATCTTGTGTGGTATTTAGAAAACATACCTTAGCAGTTAATACCTTATTGGTCAATTAAGTTTTTAGAATGTTCTTCAACTTCCAGGTCAGAATAAGAATTTAAAAACAAAAATGCAATATCATATCTTAATCATCATGAAAGAAGGGGCTAAAAATTTCAGAGTCCTTAAGGAAACCTAGAGAAACATAATGAAAGTTATCTGGAATAAAATAGTACATAGAGGAAGGTTCATCATATGTTGTCTAATTCATGCCATAGAAAAATTAGTGATGTAAAAAACATTACTCCCTTATATTGTGAGTTGTATAAGAAAATAGTTGCTTCTTTAAGAAGGCATATGGTATAGACAAAAAGAACTCTGACTTTGGAAGGAGCAGAAAGATACAGATTTGAACCCAGCCCTTCACCTCCATTTCAAAGTCTTGAATGTGGGTCCGTCTCACCTGTTTAAGTCTGTGAAGTGTGTTGTTATTTGCCCTGGACTCTCCAGAAGAGTCTCCTTTGCGAGAGTCTGCAGAGCCATGAAAGCCCTGTTCGACCCTCTCCTCTCGAAACTTCATCTGTACGTAATTGGCGAGACAGGTCCCCACGCGGAGTTTGAAAAGACAGTTTTGCTCATAATAAATGTGGACTAAAACTGAGCATATGTCCATAAATCATTACTGTGCATGCTGAACCTAGCTAATATTAGAAACATGATCTTCCCCTGACTAAATAGAAACCTCCCAGATAACATGCACACAGTGTCTTAACGAGGTAGCAGCTTTTGTGCATTAAGCCCAGGAGTGGGCAGTACTGCTTCTTAAGATTTTAAACAGTTAGTAAAATAGATGTGACCTTTAAGGAACTGTTAGAACTGGGCCATGAGAACCAGGATTACTAATACATGCCTTAAAGTCTCTTGAGCTGATACTTTAAATTATTTAAGTAACAGATAGATTTGTCAAGATCTTTTAATATACATAGCAACTTGAGCAACAAGTGATAGTGTGTAATTGATCAAGACATCGTAAGAGTTGTTAAAAAGGAAAACAAAGCGTTCACAGTGTCTGGAAGCCCAGAGCCTCTTTTGAGAGCTCACTGACATTTATATCCACAAGCTATTAATGAATTATTATGAAAACGTGGGCTTGTAGGAGTACGTTTTTAAAGGATGTGGGATGTTAAGCTGAAGTATTTGCATTCTGAAAGATGTACTTTTCACGCCTTATAACAGTTTTTGGAAAACAGGGACTTTTAAACCTTCGTTCTGTGTTAGATAGAGCTCTTCACGGAAGGGCTCTTGTATTCCAGGGAAATGCTATGAATTTCATGAAAATGACAAAATTTTAACTAAGCAGCTTCCCACCAATAGAGTTAATGGGGAGCGTTTCATAGGACTTGCAAGAAATCTGGTCCATCCAAAGACAGCGATGACTGTGTCAGTGTAGAGTGTCCCGTTTGGGGGTTAATCAAACATGAGTATCATGGGCTCTGAGACATGTAACAGCATTTTACCACTGCAGCAGTGTGAATGCTACAGAAGGATTCTTTTGTGGAATTAAATATGTCAAAACAACTTCTACAGCCTATAGCTTATTCCATAGAAAAGCCAAAAGCTTGAAAGACTTAAAAGTCAAACAACCAGAGCATGGGAACATAGTAATACAGTCAGAATAATTTAAAG
>PVIC010021985.1:0-28090 GCA_004025085.1 Thryonomys swinderianus
TACACACTTAAATTTTTATCGGTGGAGGGATAGTTAAATCATGAAACGCTGGATAGAATATTGGATGGGACTTATATTTCCTAACATTGGGGAAATCTTCAAAATGTATAAAGTATGAAAAACAATCTAGTTGCAAATCTGTGAATGTGGTGTGATCGCAATTATGTTCAAAGGAAAAACATATGTTTTGCCTGAAAGGACTAGTTACTCAACCAGCACCTTTTCTTCTTCCTTCATTAGTAACTGAAGTAAAATATAACTAGTTAAAAGAACACAAACCCCAGTCACCTTTGTAGTTAGAGGAGGTCAAATGTTAAAGTACCAGCCAATGATATGGTAACAAAAGTTGTTAGGACCATCTTCTGAGAAAGCTGACTCAAAGAAGCAGATAACCAAGGTGCCCTCTTTTTGCTTTTCCATTTTTTTTCTCCTTCCTGTTTTGGATAAGGATTTGATGCCTGGAACTCTAGAAATCACTGAGGACTATGAAGAAGTAGAAGTCAATCCTTAAAATGGTGGATGAGAAAGTTCAGAAGAGTCTGGGTCCCCAGTAACCATGGAACTGCCATGACGTCTACCTTAAAGATGCTTTTATATAACTGTAGACTTTTACTTTGTTTATGGCACTATTGATTTTCAGTCTTCCACTAGTGACTGTACATGATTCTCAACTGTACAAACATCATACAGATCTTAAATATCCAGATTACATGCACTCAAAAAACAGCAGTGGCCAGGCATGGTGGCTCATGCCTGTAATCCCAGCACTCGGGAGGCAGAGGCAGGAGGATTGCTGAGTTCGAGGCTTGCCTGGGCTACATAGTGAGCTGAGGGCCAGCCTGAACTACAAAGCGAGACCCTGTCTAAAAAAAAAAAAAAGAAAAAAGAAAACAGCAGTGGTATTCCAACTCTCAATCCTCCTGCTTCAGCCTCCCAGAGAGCTGAGATTACAGGCATGCACCACACACCCAGCTCCATTTCCCCTTTAAGTTGCATATGTCAGACATTTTGTCCCAGCAGTGCAAAAGCTGACCAATACAAGAATCAAGGTCTTCAAGGCCTAGACAAGAATTGGCAAGTGCATAACAAACAGCCCACCGTTACTCATTTTCTACCCATGGCAGACATCATTAATCAACCTTGGAATAATATCCTTATTGAACCTCTACAAGCCTTGTCTCTAGGAGAGCAGCCACTACCAATCAATTATACTTAGCATAAAAGATGAAATCATTTGACACCAAGGGATCTAGATCTCCCTGTGGATGTGACTTGTGAAGATGGTTGTGAGCTTCCTGGGACCAAAGGCTTCTGTTATCACAAGATCACCCTGGTGTGAGGCTCCTTGTGAGCTCTCCTTGGTGCTGAAAACCGGCCTGCACTTCCCCTCCAGGACCTGGAAACATGCTTTCCAGCTGGCCCCCATTATTCACACGGACCAAATTTCTCATAATTGCTAGAGATGCACCTTATTGACAAACAAGATCCAGATTCTTTTAAGGGATGAGAAAGGTCAGCTTGGGAGGTAAATACATCTAAAAGAGATGTGTTAGAATTTGCTATCCTTGGGCAAGATCAGGGTCCAGGCAACTGGAGGAGTTGGATTCTGAGAAGTCACAGTGAGCATCAGATCATGCCACAGTCCCAAGGCTGCAACCAGAGCCCATCTTTGGGTCTCAGACCCAGGAACAGGGTGGGTCTCGGAGATATAAAATCAGAACCAAATGCAGACACAGAAAGGCAAGAAAGTCACTTTCTCACATTGCAGAATTGAATTGCAGATGGAACATCTGCATTACAGGTGTTATAGACCTGGCATGTTCCCCTAATATTGAAATATTAATTTCATGTGATGATATAAAGAGGTAAAACTTGGGTGTGCAGTGCAGGCCTGTAATCCCATCATTTAGGAAGGCTAAGGCAGGAAGATCAGAAAGTTTCATCCCAATCTGGGCAGCTCAGCCACTTAGGGAGACCATGTCTCAAAATAAAAATAAAAAAGAGATAAGGGTGCTGTTAAAGACATCATGTTACAAGTATGCAGGCCTACCCATGTTTATACCTGCACAATAAGCTAAATCTTGGAGGTAGCCTTATGTCCATCAACAAATAAACAGATCAAGAAAATGTAAAGACATATAATGGAGTCCTACCCTGCTATAAAGAAGGATAACTTTGAGTTATTTGTATGAGAATGGTTGCACCTGGAGACTGTAGTGTTTAGTGAAATAAATCAGACACACAAGCTTAAATATCACAGTTTCTCTTATACAAAAACATAAAAACATGCATAATTCAAGAACAAAATAAAAGAGGTATAACGAATTGAGACATCTTTTGCAGAAGGAAGGGGAGCCAAAAGATGGAGGGAGGAGGAAAGAGGAAAGGAAGGGGGGCATAACAAGAATTAAATAAAATGTGATGTGTTATGTAAATGCACCAACCCCCCCTGGGGTATGTAATCATTACATACTACAAACATGAGGTAATAAAATACAAATATGGAAAAAAATGAAAGAAGAAAAAAGAAAGGAAGCAGGACTTTGATAGATGATTAGGTCATGAGCATAGAGCCCTCAGGGGTGGGACTCATGTCCTTATAAGAGAGCCCCTCACCCCTTTCACTGTGTCAGAAAACACAAGATGCCATCACAATGGGCCAGGAAGTGGCTGTCACCTCACAGTGAGCGTGTGGGAGCTTTGGTCTTGGACCCGTCTCCAGAACTGCGACAAAGAATCATCTGTTGTTCAGGCTACACAGTCTTCAATGCCAAGACCCATGGACAGTCATTAACTCTAGAAAACAGAGTTTTGGTGGTTCGTGGTGCTTAGTATTTCATGGGCAGCTTTTAGTGGTGTAGCAAGAACGAGCGAGACAGGAGTAGCGTCCCGCTGGGCAGTGAGGCCAGGAGCCCCGAGTGCAGTCCACTGAGCCACAACCTCCAGAGACCTTACAGAAACATCTGCCAGGTGTTGGGGACCCCAGCCAGAGTGTGACCAGGCAGGTCTCTAGCTCAGGGCACATGGATCTTACATGGGCACTGCCCACACTGGACCCTAAGAAGTATGTAGCCTGTGCTCCTTTCCAGACTAAGACAAAGAGCTTTTTCTGGATATCCTATCAGGATCCCCTCCTGGCTAAAGGTGCTTTACTTCCTTGTCTTTCTATTTTTCACTTTCTTGCCTTTCTGTCTTTTAAATAAATTTATTTGCATCTCACCTTCTTCATCCACGGTTTCATTCTTCATTACTGTGGGACATGACTCCAGTGTACTGGTAACAGTACAATTGTATTTTTGTTTTAAAAATAATTGGACCAAGGATTTAGCTCAGTAGTACTGCACCTGAGTCATAAGGGGCTGAGTTTGATCCCCACTACCACCAAAATAATAATAATAATAACAATGATGATGATGATGATGATGATACCATTACAGGACCTTGGAAAGAAAAAAAAGTAAAAATAAGGGGATGGGAAAATATTGCACATAAGTTGAACACAATCATGTTTTCTGTTTTGCCATATTTATTTCAGTCTTTTTCTCTTGAACGTTGATTGACATAATCAAAGTGATTCTGTTGGGGCTGAGAAAATTGTATGGCAAAGTTTGTCTTCTGTTTGTTGGTTTGGTTGTATTTAGGCAGAGACTATACATTAGTTCAGGGTGGCTTTGAACTCACTATGGAGCCCAAGCTGGCCTCAAACGTGTGGAATCCTCCTGCTTCAGCCCCCTGAGTGCTGGGATTACAGATGTGCACACCCAGCCGGTGCTTTGGATCTGCACTAAAGGACACTTGGAAAAGCTCAGAGGCAAATTCTCTCTAACCCCTGTCTCCTGTTCCTCTCTCAGAGTGAATCATAGAAGTTAGAATTCCTTTTTTCCTGATAGAAACTAGAACCCCTATCCTCCAAAGCAAGTCAGTAAGCCTCAGACGAGTCACTGTCCCCTTCTCCTTTTCCCTTGAGGACTTTCATTTCAGAGGAGTCCTGCCCCCTTCCTAGGGCGGAAGGAATCCAAACAGACAGGCCTGTGACATTTGGGTCTGCTCTGTGCTCTGTGCCTCGGGATCTGGCTCTAGAGCTACCCACCCTACCCTCTGGCTTTCATCACGGTGTGGCCAGTGGGTAAAAGACCAGAGGGCCCAAGTTTCACCTTTGACTTTCTCCTTGCTGGGGTTGCCTGTGTCCCTAATGGAAGTCTGCATCTCCTGTCTGAGGCTCTGCTGTATGCCTGCTTCCTTCTCCCACATCGCTGCCACCTAAGGGGCCTGCACCGTCACTTGTCACTTTTCCTGAACCCAGAGACTTCCAACCTGGACAACCCAGAATTCGGTTTAACTTCAGAGGTTCCAAACAGACTGTCCCGCAAGGCTGGGTTCATTTCAGACATCTGCTGCTAGTTTTGGGTTCCCCAAGTCACGGTCTTGTGTGACCAGCTGGCCACAAATCTTGGGGTTGCCAATATGCCCTCGGATTCAGTCATTCTAGAAGATCTCAAAGGATCAGGGCAGTATTATATGTAGGATTATCCAGAAGAACGTCTTGGAACTCCGGAAGGCTGAGGAAGGAAAGCCTCAAGTTTGAGCTCAGCCTGGGCAACTTAGTGACTCAGCAAGATTCTGTCAAAATGAAAATTTTTTAAAAAGGGCCAAGGCTATAGCTCAGTGTGAAGACCTTGGGTTCAGTTTTTTGTTTTAAAGAAGATACAAATAAGAACCAGACAAAGAAAGAGGTGGATAAGCAAGGATGGAGGGTCCCAGACGCTAAGCTTCTGCGGATGTCAGCACCTATTCTCTCCCATAAGACACAATGGTATTTGACAGTATGCATGGCATTGCCACCCAGAGAGGCTCACCTGTGTGTCCAGCTTTTTATTGGGTTTGATCATATAAACATAATTGATTAGATAGTGGCTGTGTGGTTGGACATTGTGTTCATGTCAGGAAGCCCAGAGTCCCACCTCTCTAATTACTTGGTTGGACTTTCAGGCAGGATCATCCTCCATCCTGAGTCACCTCCTTGGCAGAAACTCTCTAGAGACCACTAGTCACCTCCCTTGCATGCATAATGTATTGTGGTCCAACAGACACCTCGTGAGAAACAAAAAGATGCCATCCCTCAGGGAGGTCCACGGATTTGAAGTTCATCTTCCAGGGAAAGGGCCAGGGCATTCTCTTTGCTCTACACCGCCCACACCTTTGTAAACTGTCCCTTTATTTAGTTCCCCTCGACTTACTCAATTCGAAGGAGGAACTACAACTAGCAAAAAGGGAGCTTAAACACCTCATTCTGGCAAGTTCTATCCATGAAGTTTAATCATGGGCCTATACCTACTACAGGGAATCCTGGGAAACAGTCCTGCTCTGACTGTCCTGTTGTCTCTTTAAACGTGAGAACTTTGAAGAAAGGATGGACTTTGAGGAAACAAATAACAGCTCCCCTGTGCTAGGCACTATCATTTTCAAAGCTTTGCCGGTCTGGTAGGTGAAAGATGGTGTTTTGTCATTTTACTTGGCAATTATTTTTACTTCCTATAAAAAAACAAATATTCTTTCATTTTTTTAGTGGTCATTTCTTTTTATTTGACTATGATTTATTTTTCAGATTTTGCCGGGCGTGGTGGCTCACGCCTGTAATCCCAGCACTCAGGAGGCAGAGACAGGAGGATTGCTGAGTTCAAGGCTTGCCTAGGCTCCATAGTGAGCTCAGGGCCAGCCTGAACTACAATGCGAGACCCTGTCTCAAAAATAAAAATAAATAAAATTTCTATCTTTCAGATTTTGAATTCATTTTCCCATTCATTTTCCAGAGATGTTTTAAAGGGTTTTTTAAAATCAAATGAACTTTATTAGGATTAAAGATAACGTCTCTTTTCTGTCAAAGGAACTTTTAAAATTAAAACAAAAACCTTGAATTCAAAAGCAAGAATCATAAATGTAAAATCTTGTTTAAAGCAAAGACCAACATCAATGGGCTCATGGTATTAGTTCTCTTCTGGTCAATTTTTCAGACACATAGGTGACTTTCTTTGGTCACTTTCCCTGTTCCTGAGACAAAATTCTCAACACCCACAGCTGAGAAGAGAGGCTTATATTGGCTTGTGGTTTTGGTCCACGGCTGGCTGCTCCAAGGCAGAAGCAGGACAGACAGGGGTGTGGTGGACAAACAGCTGCTGTACCGTGGGGTCGGAAAGCAGAGAGAACTGGGAGGCCTGGGAAGCAGGTGACCCTTCCGGTCACACCCTCGCCCTCTTCCTGGGAGACCCCACTCCTGGAAGCACTTCAGCTGTGGATTCAGTAGCAGATGAATCCACTGATGAGTACAGCGGCCCCATCCCCCAATTCCCTTCCAGCACGTGGGAATGTAGATGGAGACAGTAGTCTCCTCCTAATTCCAGGCCTCTCCTGGCAGTTTTCCTCTTTTTTTTTTTTTTTCTTTGAGACAGGGTCTTGCTTTGTAGTTCAGGCTGGCTCTGAGCTCACTATGGAGTCCAGGCAAGCCTCGAACTCAGCAATCCTCCTGTCTCTGCCTCCCGAGTGCTGGGATGACAGGCATGAGCCACCACGCCCAGCTCTCCTGGCAGTTTTATGAGCTACTGAAGTAAAATAATGATTCTGCTATGTGTTCAGATAGGTGACACATCCTCCCTTCCCAGTTCAACCCCCTTTCAGGGGTTGGGGGAGAGGATGGCACCTGATCTGCCTCTTGTTTCCCAGGAGCAGCTTCTTCCTCTGTCCTGTCCCGAGGCCCCGCGAGCGCTGTCCCTGTTGCCACAGTTGTGACCGCTGCTCACTTCAGGAGAAGCCTGGCCATGGCTTCGCAGACCCCTCTCTGTGTCTCGGTGTGAATTCCCTCCCAAGCAGAGCCTGAGACGAGGAGCAGGAGCTGAGTCACGAGGAAAGTCAAGGGCGAAGGAGAAATGAGACCAGGGAGGGGGAAAGGCCAGGAAAAGGAACAGCACTGGGCCTGTCTCGGAGAAACTGCACAGAGCTGTGGGGAACTGGGAATTGGTTTCTAAACACACAGACACACAGACACACAGATACACAGACACACAGACACACAGACACACACACAGACACACACACACACACACACACAAGGCCATGAGTTCCCCTCATACATTCCATCGGTCAGAGGTGACCTCTCTGTAGTGGCCTCTCTGGGCTTCCCAGCCACCTTGGAAAACCCCTAAGTGTCTGCCACAGCCTCAGGTGAAATGACAGGTGTGCCCAGTGGATGTAATATGTGGCACAAATAGAGCTGGCAGCGCAGCCTGTTTTCCATATGGAAATGCCTCAAACACACGATAAGAAAAATAGCCGCATTGCATTTTGGGTAGGCAGCAGCTAGGGCTTAAGAAATATGAGCTGCGGAGAAGGAGGGGCTCGGAGGGGACACAGGTGGCACAGAGCACGTCCACCCGGGTGCCCGGGAGGGCAAGGAGTGCAGGGACAGGGAACTCTGCGGCCAGGTGTGGGTCTGCCGGCGGACGGGACGGCTCTCTGAGGGGCTCCCGGCCCCAGGGGCGCTGGGGGGGGGACGACATGCCCGTAGGAACAAGGTGCAGAGGAAGAGGCGCTGTTTGCTGTGACAATGGGGAAAACAAGCTGCGACCAGGGAGCGGTGGCCGCCTCCGGACGGAGTCAGCTCGTGGAGACCAGAGAGCCGCAGCACAGGCCGCACCGAGCGGAGCAGCCAGCGGGAAGCTGCGGGTCAGACCGCGCTCTGTCAGCTGCCTGAGCCCCAGCGCCACTGGTGGTGAAGACGGGGTTCACACAGACCAAGAGCTTCACCCCAGCTTGGGGGCCAGGTCGGAAGGCTCCTTAGGACTTCAGAAGCGCACCTTGTCCTTCAAGTCTCAGCTCCGTCTATACAGCGAGGTGCTGACATCACCTGGGGTTGTAGTTGGGGGTCAGGCTCGTAAAGTGTGCAGAGACCACCAGCCGCCAGCCTCCAGCCTTCACTGCCGCTGCCTCCTGACTGTTCTTCCCTCCCGGGAACTGCCCAACACACCATGGGATCCTTCCTAATGCCACCTCGAGTCTCCCATTACTCTCTGGCTAAAGCCTCTGGTGTTTCAAGACAACTCCCTCAAGCTGCCAGTGGTGGCACACATCAATAAGCCCAGCACTCTGGGAGGCTGAGGCAGGAGAACTGCAAGTTCAAGGTCAGCCTGGGCAATTTAGAAAGAAATTTTTTTTTTTTTTTTAAAAAAGAGAAGGTCTTGAGTTCATTCCCTAGTACCACACATAATAAAACAAAATAAAGTACAATAAATAATTTCTTTTTATTTTGAATGCACGTTTTATTTCAGAATATCTGGATAATTACCTCAGGTTCTCTGAGTTGCTAATTTTAAGGAATTCCATACATGAAAAGAATTACATTAATAATTGCATCTTTGAGAGTTTTAAGGTGTACTGAGTGTGGGTTTGGATCCTTTTATGTGTGTGTATGACACAAGAAACATTATTTTGAATATTTGTTCATATTTATTTATACATATCCTAATTGTTCCATCTATAAGTAACTTATTTTTGTTACGGTTGTGTTTTTTTCGTATTGGGAATCAAACTTAGGACCTTGCACTTGCCAGGAAGGCGCAGTGCCACTGAGCTACATGTCTGGCCCTGGTATAGTTGTTTTGATATGCAAATTATAAATATTCTGGATGTAGTTAGTTTAAATTATGAAATAATATCTTCTTTCAAATGAGAAAGTACATTATGTCAAGACATATCATTATTAATTTGCAAATGTTTTATTTAGGTGCCATCATTAAGCTTTGCATTAATTCTTTGCATTTGAAATGAATTTGAATTTTACAGTGCATTGTAGTTTTGCAATCATGTTTATTCTTATTTTATGGGAAAGTAAAACAAAATCTCATAGTGAAATAATAAGAGAATAACAATAGTTAAGGCACTGGGAAATGAGGTGTTTCACTGAGAGACGCCGGACACCCAGGGCTCCTAAATCCTCACTGGCCTGTCCACCCAGGCTGAGGGCAGAACAGCCCGAACCTGGGGACTAGACCAGCACCAGGACCGGAGGCGCCTTTAGAGCCATCTGCCCAGCGCACGCTGTTCCACCCCTGGAAGTGCCTGGCGCCTCCGGGATCTCCTGGACAACCAGGACCGTCAGGGCGCCCCAGCCCGAGCCTGAATCTCCAGAAGCTCCTGGGGGAGCCGAGGTGAAGACGCAGCGCCTCCAGAGCGCCCTCCTGCGGCCCGCCCGAGAGCCCCGCCCACTGCGGCTCCCCCTTTTCTTCTCTGGTCCTCAACCGAGTCCTCTCCCCTTCCCTTTCCCCTGCTCCCCCCTTTAGACCATTCTTAATACCTTGCCACTCCATATCTGGGAACCGGGGGCAAATGGTGAGAGGTAGGGCAGGGCCGTGACGTTGGCCCCGAAGAAATGCCGCGCTCCACATGTACCCGGGGAACCTGGTCCACGGCCCCGGCCCGTCCGTCTGTTATCCTCTTCCTCTGACTGCAGCTCACGCGTGATTCGCATATCCTGCCCATTTTGGTCCTGGGGCCTCACAGCAATCTCACACACACGCATAGGAACACACACCTCTGGGCACACGCGTCCGTGAGCAGACACGGCTTCTCCAGCCACACTGTGTGCCCAGCAGGAGAGAGAGGCCGAGCCCACCGCTCTGCGCGGTGCAGGGCCACCCCTCTCCGTGGGAGCCCCTGAGTCCACGGCCTGGCCCTGCCTGAGCCCCTACCCCCACACACTGCTTTCTCTGTGCCCTTCCTGAACTCGGCTCTGCCACCGAGCTCTGCTGGGACCTTGTTATTTTTACAGCTGAAGGGACAAACTCTGGGAGAGGAGGAAGCCTTTGCTAAGAGGCCGGCACCTCGCGCCCTGAGCCGCTGCCAGCCCAGCTCCCCAGGGACGGAGTCCCTGGCTCCTCTGAAGGTGACAGTGGTCAGTCGAGACCAGCCCCAGGGCTGCCAGGAGGCCTTCCCTTGGCAGGCTGGCCAACTGTCCCCTCGGGGAGGGAGCCTGCCGGGCTGGCTCTGGGCTCTGCTCCAGGACAGCCCGAGGACGGACATCTGCATCAGGGAGGCTGTGGGCAGCCGCTCAGGGTGCCCGCTCTCTCCCCCCGGGCAAGGGCCCTGGGCCACATGTGTTTGGGCAGACCCAGGACCCATAGGGCGGGTCACAGGACCTAGCCAGGGCGCTGGGCCTGGGGCCCCTGCAGGAGGGAAGGGAGAGGGATGTTGAGAGGGACACAGGGACACTCGGGGGCAGAAGAGAGCAGCAGAGTGTGCCCGACACGGGTGGGGGCCCCTGTCTGAGGCCATCTTGCTCTGCCGCCTGAGCCCCCACTCACAAACGCCAAGATAGCAGGGTTCTCGGCTCGACCACGAGCTGCCCCTCAACCCAGCCAAAGTGGGGCTCATCCCTCCCGCTGACACCTGGCTGTGAGGCCCAGGGTGATGACAGATGTTGCCCTCCCAGGGCCCCTCCCTGTGCCCACCCACACCCAGTCCCAGGCGCCCTGGACCTCTGCCAGCCGCTGCCCACAAGGCTGAACTGGGGGCTGTCTCGGGGCCGGACTGTCATTGATTTCAGTCCAAATAACTCATGCTTTCTCTTTGCAGCCCAGAGAGCCCCACACATGGAGTTAATCCTGTGTCCTGACACGGGATGAGAGCCTGCCAGCCTGGGAGTCCGCTCCGCGTTCCCAGACGCTGCCATCTCTGTCACGCGGTTAATTAGGCACCGAGATCCTAGAGCCCAGGGAGGCTTCATGAGCTGGGAATCCGGAGACCCCGGTTTCCACTCTGCCTCAATAAGCAGCTGGGCGTGAGCTTTCTTGGACAGAGCCTGTCTCCTCCACGGGCCTTAGTTTTCCCATCTGCAAAATGAGCAGGTGACCCCATGTGACCTCCAAAGTCCTTTGCCACAGGCTCAAAGTTTCCGTGACATCCTGTGACAATGACACTCTGTAACAGCCTACCATCATCTAGGGTGACGTCTAAGTCATCCTGTGACATTTGCAGCCACCTACAGCATCCTATGATGGCCTTGGAAGGTGGTCCCTGACATCCAGTGACATTTACAACTATCTACGTACAGCATTCCATGACATCTTTTGACATTTACAGGAATTCACGGTACACAGTGACATTCTTTGACATTCCAGAGCATTTGGCGACATTCCTTGACATTCAGCCACACACTGTGGCATTCGGGCCACAACATTCTGTGGTATTCTTTGACATTCCACATCTATTCCAGGTGGGGCTTCTATCTTCCAAAGTCCTCCTTGACAGGGCTGGAAAAGCCATTTCTCCACAGCAACCTGGCCACCCGCCCCCTACATCCTCCCAGGTGCGTGACCCCTGTGGTCAGACGTCCTGTCCCTGGGCCTGTAGAGCCATCTGGTGGCTCCGCGATCCTGTTTTTTGGGGTTGGGGCTGGAGAGACACTGTAGCAACAGTGGTCTCCTCAGGGTGTCTCCTACCTGAGAAAATCCGTCCATCTCCCCCACCACCTCTAAAATATTCCAATCAACGGCTCCTTCCTTCAGGATAATGGATTCTGCTTGGCATGGTATTAAGTGTAAGCACAACAGGTAGTGAAATGTTTTGAGCCTTGGGAATGGCAATTTTATGTGGTGCAAGCTAATATGACAGGAAGAATTCTGATCTGGGAATCAGACAGTCCCAGGGACGAGCAGCAGTGCTGCGATATTGAGCTGTGGGGTTGGGACAGCTTCGCCAGGCTTCACTTTCTACCTCTATATGTGTGGGGAGTGACTTCAACCAGGAGCTGGTGGGGATTCGAGGAGGGTCATGAACCTGGGCCCAAGTACGGAGGCCTTGAAGGTCTCACTCTCTTGGAGTAACGGGAAAGCAACTCATGATGGAGTCGATACAGGCTGAAAAAGAGGACCCGGAGTCTAGTCTCAGCCCAGCTTCCTTGTCTCTGGGATCTTTGAGAAAATGATTCTGTTCCGGAACAGCTGCCCACCTGTGATGCGGAGTGGGATAATCGAGTGGAAGGGAGGTCCTTTTGGCTCTGGTGGCCTGGGCTTCTCTGGCTAGGGAGGAGTGTGGCTGCAACATGGACTCTTGAAGTTTGTACTCTGGAGCGAGAATGCTGGAGAGGGTTCAAATCACAGGGGAAGAAGCAGTCAGACCTAGCGAGAGGCTTCTCTCTAAGAGGAGGAGATAATGGACTTGACCGTAATGCTGCCCCTCCCTGGAGTGTGGAAACAGCTCCAACACCCTCTGCTAAGAGAGGTGGACAAGTACTCCACCCACCCAGACAGGTGTATCCTCTCCCGCCTTCCAGGCACCTGAACTGCAGGAAGGACCCAGGCTCCTGCAGAAACCTTAAGAAACTGCGCCCCCTGGTGGCCAGACTGCATCATCGCAGTTCAGGGCTCCAAGGCTACACAAGATGGCCGCCTCTCACCTACCGGCCTGTGACTTGCCCTCAGCAGAGAGGACACTAGGGTCAGAGCTTGGGAAATAGCTCAAGTTGGAGCAAGACCACAGAGCTGAAAGCCAGGAAGGAGCCTCCAGGAACCTCTTGAACAAATATTTATTGAGCACCTACTATGTACGCCCACTATATTTTGGGTTCTTAGGCCCAAGGTAGAATAAAACAGAGCTCTGCAAGGTGCCTGGACTCCTGGGTGGGCTGAGCACCTACTGTGTGCCACGTCTTATAGTTCCTGGGACTTTTTACAATCCCGGGGGCGGGGGGTGGCCAAGAACCATCTCCATTTTACAGTGAGGAAACTGGGCCACCCCCAGCAGAAAGGAGCAGAGCTGGGAATCAGACTACGATCTTGGGGACTCCCAAGCCGTCCATCCCAGGAGGCCTGTCCCCGGCAGTCGCCTCCTCTCGGAAGTGGAGTCAGAGAGGCGCCCGGTGGGTTCGCAGCAGAACAGGGGTGTACTGAGGCCCTGCCCTGAGAGGGCCGCTCCCGGGCAGCCCGCATCCCTGGCCAGAGCGTGGTTCCCTTTGTCTCGGCCGTCTCTTTGTCTGAGCGCCCGGGCTCCTCCTCCCGGGCGAGGCGCAGGCCAGCTGCCCCGAGAGCCTCCCTGCCCGGCCGGCCGCTGCTCATTAAGCCCTCGCACGCGCTCTCAGGGGTGCCCCACCCCAGGGTCTGGGGGAGAGTTTGACACGAATCTAAAAATAGCTGCTGTTTGGTTCCTTTGTTGTGGAGGAGGGGCCGGCAGAGGGGGTGGGTCCACTAATGACCTGCCCCGCAAGAACAAAGCCCTTTTTATGCATTTGCTCTGCTTCCGGTGCGCCTGGACCACAGAGCGGCCCGGTCTGCCCGGTGCTCAGAGGGGCAGCCGCACATGCTCCTGAAGGTGCCCCTGGTGGCAGAGGCAGGCTCAGCCCGGCGGGGCTGGGCCGTCGGGGCACAGGGCCGGCGGTGAGCACTGTGGGCCCGGCCCTGCTGTCGGGGCACGGCTGGCGGGCTGCGGGTGACTGTGGCTGGCCACAGACGGGTAGCCCTGGACGTTTGTGGGTATCGAGTCCCAGGACACTGCACAGGTGACTTCAAGAGCCACCCTGTGGGTGGCACCGAGGACACTCCAGAGCCGCGCGTGTGTGACACTGTGCAGAGGAACCGGGCCTGAACCGTAGTGTTGCCAGTTCGCACGAGACTCGCCGTGAGCAGGTGACCTCATGTACACTGTGCTGGCATGGGGCAACTGTGAGGGGGTACCCGCGTGCCTCTGTGACCGTCCCGCGGCCCTGGGGAGGAAGGCCCCGTGCAGGTGACATCGTAAGTGGCGGGAGCTGTGTGCAGGAGAGCAGCGAGCTCCCAGGGCAGCTGCAGCCCGCAGTGTGGGGCGCTGGGGTCTCTCTCCTCCCCTGGCCCCTGCCCTTTCCCAGAGCTGTCCCTCTGCTCCCCTGGGCTCAGGGCCACCCAGCACACGTCCCCTCTGGTGCGAGAGAAAAACCAGACCAGGGCGAAGGCAGAGGGTCCTGCTGCGCGGGCGGGAGGCGGAGGAGGGGCGGGGCAGTCGCAGTGACGTCTCTGAGGCTGGGCTTCTGCTTATTTTGTGGCTTCCGCTGGGGATCAAACCCTGGCCTCAGGCTGAGCACGTGCTGCCCGATAGCGATAGACCCCAGCCCCCGGGCTGCTTTTAGGAGGGAGGACACGAGGCAGGCATGTTGCTCCACACCTGTTACCCCAAGCTGCTTGGGTGGCTGGAGCAGGAGGATCACAGCTTCAAGCCCAGCCTGAGAAATGTGGCAATTTACTAAGATTCTTTCTGAAAATAAAAAGGTGGGATGCTGGGGATGTACTCCATTAGAAGGCCCTAGGTTCAATCCCCAGTACCAAAGGAAGGAAGGAGGGAGTCAGGGAAGGAAAGAAATGCATGTATGTATATGCATATATATATAATTTCCTTTTAGAATAGAATTAAAGCAAATGTGACCAACAGCTTTTTGCTGTGGATCTAAGCAGATGAGTATGTGGACGCTTATGCCATTCTTTTGATTTTTTCTGAACTTTTAATCTTTCAAAATAAACAAAAACAACACATGCTCATGACAGAATCTGCCATCTACCAAAGTTAATGTTGACGTCCTGGCAAGTGCTGGGCGGAGGACTCTGCACGGGTTATTTCAGTGAGTATTCACCGCAGGCTTAGGGAGAGCAGTGTTACCATCCTTCACTTTGCAGATGGGGAAACTGAGGCACAGAATATATTAAATAGCCCTCCAACACATGGGGTGTGTGTCTTTGGCTCTACCTAGCCAAAGATTATCCACATAGAGTTACATGAGTCTTGCCTTCCTCCACCCAATGCTTTTAGCAAAGCAAAACAAAAACAGACCAACATATAAATAAATAATACAAATCATAGAGTAAAAAAAAAATACTCCCCAGGAGTAGCCAGTACTTTCAGACAGTCATGGGGTGTTTCAGATGTTACTTTCCCATTGTGTGTGCACACACATGAGAGAGAGAGAGGCAGGGATGGGGGTCACAAGAGTTGATTGACATCCAATCAGAGACGTAGAGGCTGGGTCTTCATTTGCCTTCCAGGGCCCCAGCCACCAGCCACACACCTTGGCTTCCTGTGCTTCAAATGAGGAGACAGGGTGGGTATTGGGGGAGTTGGAAAGAATTGATATGTGATATGTCATAGGTACATGTATCAACTCCTCACAAAGAGTATAATCATAATGTACTATAATAGTCAAAATTAAAATGCAGATATTAATCAACACGATCTCCCCACACTCAGTTTTTGTGGAACTTTCAAGATTTTGTCTCACACTTTTTCTTTTTTGAGACAGGGTCTCGTTTTGTAGTTCAGGCTGGCCCTGAGCTCACTATGTAGCTCAGGCAAGCCTCGATCTCAGCAACCCTCCTGTCTCTGCCTCCCGAGTGCTGGGATTACAGGCGTGAGCCACCACACCCGGTTTGTCTCATACTTTTTAAGGAATAAAACATTTCAGGGCTGTCTGAAGAACAAAACATAGCAGAAAAACAAAGCGTGACCATGCTAGTCCTCCAGAGCCCCTCTGTGTCTTCTCTGGTCCCCCCAAAGGGCATCTTCGTCCCACTTTGTTCCCACTGACTGTGCTAGGATTTGGGGGTGGCTTGGGTGACCTGGTGGTGGGGAGTCGGGGGTCCCGGCATCAGTGCCACCGTCTGTCCCCTCTGCCTCAGCACATGACTCACTGCCAGCTCCTCAGGCTCGGTGTGAGGCTGGGCACACTTGGGCTCAGCCCAGAGCCTCACCGCCTCCACCCACCTCTGCCAGCGGGCAGAGCCCGGCCACTTTCCGCCTCTGCGTCCTCTCCGGACAGGCCGGCCCCGGGGTGGGACACTCAGAGTGTCCCTCTGCTGGGTGCCATGGCCGCTCAGGGGACCAGGTCCCGGGTGTGGTACCTGGGCTGCCTAATGAGTCCGCTTCTAGCTTGGCTGATTCCCGGCGCTGGCCATCGGTGCGGGTCCTGGTCCTGTCCACACAGCCCTGTCCCCGGGGCGCGGGAGCCCGCTCACAGCGTGGTGACTGAGACACAAGAGAGAGCGCCCCAGAAGAATGCGGTGGCCCCCGTCGGTCACGCCGCACTCGGAGGCTGAGGCAGAGCGGCTGCAACCGCGAGCCCGGCCCAGGCAACTGAGCGGCACCACCCTGGCCCTAAACGGTTCAGTGTGCCGGCCTCGGCTCCGTCCCCAGGGCCGCCCTCCCGCCCCAGAACGACAGAGCCAGGCAGAAGCTGTCCTATTCTTCCGGCTTGGTCTCGGGGCCCCGCGACACCCCTTGGGACGGACTGTACCGGCGCAGGGTACAGGCGGGGCCCGGATGTGGGGCGCAGTGTGGATCTCGGCCTTCCTGCCACCGTGGTGGGTCGGCCCGTCACAGCGTCTCAGGCGCTCAAGAAAACAAGAGGCTCCGGGTTCTGATACGAGGGACGGTTTGCCAGGGCTGCCAAGCCTGTGTTCCCACAGAGCCGCACAAGGAGGCCTGGAGAGGACCAGGGTGCACTCTGGGGTGTGAGATTTGGGCTCTGCCGAGCGCGTCCGGCCCCCCGACAGCGTGTGCGGTGGACTGAGAATATCCTCCAGAACAAAGAGACTCCGCACCCGCTCACGAGTCCTGTCCGCCGCCTCCCGCCCGCCCCCTCCCTCCCTCTCCCCGCGGGGCCGGGGATGCAGCCCGGGCTCCTGCTCGCTCCGCACGCGCTCTGTCACCGCGCGCCACGCTACAGCCTCAGCCCAGATCCTATGTCCGAATAGCAGGCCCTGAACTTGCCTTTCTCTTTTTATTTCTTCTATAACATTCCTAATTTCCGGAAGGCAGACGCATGTCCTTTATCCCACTATCGTGAAGATCATGTCTCAGAAAGTTAATGAAAATGAAAAAAGAAAAGGACAGTCACGATTTTCAAAATCTTGGGCCATTTATGGAGATATTTTCCCCCCTCAGGAGCACAAAGGAGATGATAGGATACATGTTGTTTCCAATCTTGCTTTCACTTATCCATCTTGTGATGCTGAAATCAAACCTAGGGCCTCGCTCGGGTGAGGCTAGAGCTCACCTGAGCTGAACCCCTCACTCCAATTTTACTTTATACAGAAAACACATTAAGGGTTCTATCGTGTCCACGTTAGAAATGTGAATCAACTTCACTCTCTTACAGTGTTGTGGCGTCCCGGAGTTACTCAGGTTTATTCCTCTGAAGGCCATTCATTTTATTTCCAAATATTTTTCATTACTAATAATGCTCTGAGGAACAGGCTCAGAGACACATCACTGCATGGGTGTGCTAGTGAGTTTGTAAGATAGATTTGTACAAGTGGAGTTGTTAGAGTGTAGAATATACACATTGTATATTTGGGGAGATACTATTAAATTATCCTTTCTAAATATTAATTTATATTCTATCCAATAGCAGGTGAGTGTGTTCATTCCCCACACCTTCTCCATCACTGAATATGATGTGTTTTTAGTTTAGTAAATCTATGGGGCAAAAAGTGGTTTTGCCACATTTTAATTCTCGTCCCTGTTAGAGCATGTCAGCTTCATCTGCTTACCTGTTATTTGTGTCTTTATTGAGACACTTAGCCATATACTGAAAGCATATTACTATTCGGTTGGTGCTGTTTTCTTATTTGTTTGTGGGAACTCTTTCCATGTTATAGATATTCTTTCTCTATAACAAATTATACAGCTTTATATCCAATGAATTTAAAGTTTGAATTACCTCACTGCATAGAAGCTTTCCTCTTTATAAAGCTGAATCTATGGAGCCACTGGATTTCTCTTTGCTTCTGCCCTCCCTTCCCTGCCTCCCTCCCTCTGTCTCTCGGCTCCCCCACCCCCACCCCCACCCCGGCCTCGCCTGGACTCCTGAGTGGCTGGGATTACAGGCCCTCCCACTACTGCGAACTACATAGGCGCACTGCCCTAATGACGCCTATAGGCTTTATGTCTCCCCTCGCCCAAAGGCTTTATGATGCTAAGGTATTCGCGCTCTCGGTGGAGTGGGTCCTGCTTTCTGAATATGGCATGATACTGCAGGTGATTTAGGGGGGTCACCTCATGCCCTCCTGGCATGGGGAGGGGAACGTTCCAGAGGGGAAGGACGGAGGCTTCAGCACCCCCCCACCCCGCACTGATGTGCTTTGCACTTAAACTGAGTGCCTGGGGCTTGACCCTTTGGAGTGAAGCATCTTAAGAGGCCCCAGGGAGAGGAGGAGCCTGTAGGGGAGCTGCCCGCCAGCAGGCGGCTTCCTTCCTTCCTCTGGCCCAGCGGGTGCACACAGACCCGCGGAAGTGCCCCGGGTACACGAGGAAAGGCACTGCAAACGCCCAGAGCCCCACATTCACATGGCACCTGCGGTCATGCGCACACCGACGTTGCCCACCGGGACAAAGCACAGGTGGGCGCCCCGGGCCTGTGTGCACGCCGGCGGCTCTCGCCTCCTGGTGAGAACCCGCGGGAAGGTCCCCACTCAGACTCAGGCGGCCATTCACAAAGGAGGGGCGGCCGGGACCCCCAGACGCAGGAGCGAAGCCCAGGAGGGGGCATTACTGAGGCGGTCCTCAAGGGTCGGGCTGAGACCTCGGAGGAGCCCGGAAGAGAGGACCAGTCACTGCCACCGCCACCCACAGCCTGCTGAGGACCGGGCCTGTCCTGTCCGGGGCCTCCTGAGCTCCCGGGAGGAGGCTGCCCGGTGGGGCACAGGGCAGGCCTGTGTGGGCAGAGCAGGGCAGAGAGCGGTCTGCGCTGCGGGGGCAGCCACAGAGGTGTTACTTGCACGCCCATAGTGCACACTGCTCAGAGCACACGGATTCACGTGCACACGCACACGCCTTATACGATTTAGGGCCTGCACACAGAGCTCCACAGCCCAGAGCCCACACGTGCTTACGGAGAGGGCTGCAAGCCCCGCCCTGGGCGCCCCTCCCCAGCCTCCCCTCCCCCGCGCCCCTCCCCCTCCCCTCCCCCACAGCAAGCCCAGAGCCAGCTCTTCTCTGAGCTCTTTGTTACTCTTGGCAAAGACCGAATCCCAGGGGGACAATGGGCCGGCCAGGCCTGCACAAATCACCGCTCTTTGGGCCCTTTGAGAGGCCTGGACCGCTTGAGTGACAGCTGAATCGGATCCAGACTGGCGGGGGCGGCTTGGCAGGCCAGGAAGCCACAGAGCAGGGAGGTCTCCACTGCCTGCCCCGCCTCCACGCCCGCCCCTTCCCACCAACTCCCCTGACTCTATTCAAAGCCTTCTCCCCCCCACATCCGGTGCACCCCAGAACCTGTCTATTTTACCCTCTTACCTCATTGCTGCCTCTCCGGCTGCCTGTCTGCAGGGAGCTGCCAGCCCCGCTGAGGGGACCTTCCGCCATGTAATCCATTTTCCCACCTGTTCAGACCCTTCCGTGGCTTCCCATCCCCCTCCCGGTAGTTTGGACTGGTTCTCAACGTTTGGAACCTTCTGGTCGCTGTGACCCTATTCCCAGCCTCACGGCTCACCAGCGCCCTCCCCAGGCTGGTCTCTGTGTTGGCTCCCTTGCTGCCCCAGGGCCTTTGCACACACCACTGCAGAGACCCCTTCCCCTGGCGCTTCATTTGGTGGCTCTTTCCAGGCTAGAGCTTCCCAGACTAATCGGGGTAGAACCGGGTTTTTCCTACCTCCACTCCGTTGTGCACCCTGCTTTTGAAAACACAATAAAAATAAACTACTAGGGGGCCGGAGGATTAGCTCAGTGGTTCCGGCGCCTGCCTCGCAAGCGCAAGGACCTGAGTTCGATCCCCGGTGACCACATATAATGCTGGGTGTGGAGACTCACGCCCACCAACAATCAACACCGCATACCACAATGCCGGACGTGGTGGCTCACGCCTGTCATCCCAGCACTCGGGAGGCAGAGACAGGAGGATTGCTGAGTTCACGGCGGCTTGCCTGGGCACCATAGTGAGCTCAGGGCCAGCCTGAACTACAAAGCGAGACCCTGTCTCAAAAAATAAAATAAATAAATAAATAAATAAATAAATAAACTACTAAGAAAAAAAGAAAGTAAAACAAAATGAGTTGTGAACACCTGGGAAACCAACTTAGTTTTTGCTCACTCACTCACCATGTGGCCTGACATACCCTCTCCTCGGCTACTAACCCAAAGAAGTGAACGCAGGTTCTCATAAGAACCTGTCTGAGTCTTTCCAGTCCTCTATCCCACAACTGCCAAAATTAGAAACTATTTAAATGTCCTTCAGTGCTGAATGGACAAACTGCGGGGTCTGAATGATGGATCATTATGCAGCGATGAAAAAGGAAAGAACTCCTGATACATAGGACCCAGATGAATCGCAACTGCTTTATGTTGGTGGGAGGAGCCAGACACAAAAATCTGCATTCTGTGCTAATCCACTCACATGGGGTGACCATCTCTAATCTGGAAATCTGAAGTCTGAAATGCTCCTAAATTGGAAACTTTTTGAAAACCGACATGATGCCACAGGTGGAAACTTTCACACCTGATCAAATGTGACAAGTCACAGTCAAAATACAGGTATGCAAAACATACTGCATCAAGTTCCCTTCAGGCTACGAGTGTGAGATGCGTGTGAGACGGAAGCGGGGCTTGTCTTCAGCCTAGGTCTTCGTGCCCAAACAGCTCATTACGTGCATGCAAATATTTCCAAACCTGAAATACCCTGGCCCCGAGCATTTGGGATAAGGGATAATCAACCTGTATAACATTCTGGGGGAAAAGCAAAAAGCTACAGGGACAGAAATGAGATTCAAAGGCTGCCGGAGGCTGGGCGGGGGAGGGGCGCCCCGGCCAAGAACCCCGGGGACATTTTGGGATGATGGGTGGGGTTTGGTTCTCAGTTGTGCTGGGGGTTACCAGACACAGAGTGGGGGCCAACATTCACAGACTCCGGAGAGCAGGGTGCACAGTTTGTACATTAAAACTGACTTTCCAAACTACACAAACACAAGTTCCAGTATTTCTATTGTGCTAAGGTAAATAAGCAGGAGCTTTCACTTTTAAATCCCTTTTCAGGGGACTGTGTAGCATTAATTACACTCGCATCGTGTGTAGCTGTCGCCATTAGTCATTCGTAAACCGAATCTTTTCTCCCAAGCTGAATCTGTCCCCAAGAAGCACTAACTTTCCATTCTCTTCCTTATGGGCCCGTGGTAACCTCCCCCTGACTTTCCCGACCTTTGAAATGACAACTCTTCCTTCCAAATAAATGGGTTCATACAGTGCTTACCCTTTCATGGCTAACTTCTTCACCAAACATAATTTTTTTAAGGTTCACCTCTGTTGTACCCACTGTCATGATTTTGCTCTTTTTCGAGGCTGAGTAATATTCCATTGTGTTGTAGACTACAATGTGTTTGCTCATTCATCTCCATAGGATATTTGTGATGTTCTCCCTTATAGTTACAGTGAATGATGCTGCTATGAACACTGGTATCTAAAAACAAGTGCTGTATTGAAAAAATTATTAGATTCAACAAAGTAACAAAATTACTTTGGCGACTTGCTAGACACGTTCTCTTGATTTCATTACCTATCTCCCTGGCTTGACTTTTGGGTATCACAGCTGGCTCGGCCCTGGGCCGGCAGCCTCCTGCTTTCCTGGGCCCTCTTGCTGGATGTCCTTTGCCTTTTCCTGTAAACTGCACGATTCCCTGGGCTGCACCACAGCCTGCAGCAGCAGCCCGCTCGGGCCCCAGAGGTCCTCGGGATAGAAGCAGCTCTGAGTTCTACAGCACTGTGGCTGTGCTGGGCCGGGCAAGGGCCCGGAGCAAAGCCAGTGGCTGAGGCCTCCTCCTGTGTCCAACAGCAGTGAGGAGAAGGTCTGCAAGCCACGTCCATCTGCTCCAACTCCACACCCCTTGTGCTCACGGTACACACAGCAGCAGGGTCCCCTTATCTTTGCCTCCAGGTTCAAAGCAAGATTCCAGGTCTTCTCTCAACCCTTCAGACTCAGGCTGGCTGAGGTCAAGGACACGGAGACAGTCCACGGGTGGCACGGGGGTGGCCTGTGTCCACATGTCCACATATGTGTCCACACAGGGGCACCTGATGCAAATAACCTGGGCATGAAGGTTTGGCATGTGTGTGTCTGTGATCTAGAATACTCAAAATTTGATTTTTTTTGAGAGAACAGTTATCTCTTTTCAGATCAGGGAACAGAGAAAAGGTTTTAAAGAGTTGTAGGACAGAAATCTCACAGAGTCTGTTCCAGCACCTGAGTTTCCAAGTGATTATGGCAAGCTTTTTAAAAAGAGGAAGAAGAAAGAAGGAGAGAGACAGAGAGAGAAAGAAAAACACTGAAATAAAAACACATCCTTCCATGTTCATATACAGCATACAACAATCACATATGCATAACACACACCGAGTAATAATGCCAACAATTATTGTTTCCAGTGAGCCAAACATTGTGTTAAATACTCTATTGCTTTGCATTATTTAGTCTTTGTTAAAGACTAAGATGAGGGAAATAAGGTTTGAGCCTTGAAAAGACTTGTTCTAGGTCACAAGCTGGGAAGTAGCTGATCTGGGATTTGAACCAACCTGGGGAAGTGAATGTCTAAGGACGGCCTGCACAAGTACTGGGCTGTTGGCTACAGACAGTTGCAAACATCGCACACACATGCATCTACTCACATCTTATATGTATTGGCACACTGATACACACACATAAGTACACTGTACACACGCATGTGTCCCTAGATGGCATACTGGTACACAGAAACACAAAGACACACACATACACATAAACACAAGTCAGACACCGGTGGACACACAGATACACAGGTCAGCCACGAGCAATTGCACACACTGGGCTAAGTCCTAAGCCGTTCTGGGTCCTGGCACAGCCGTCCCTACCCTGGCTGCCTGACCTGCCCTTCCAGGGACACTGAGCCGAACCTGCCATCTGGTGGCTCCGACCCTCCAGGGACAGGCTGCTGCCCCCCACGCCCTCCCAGCAGGTAAGCAGAGCCACCCTTGGGGCTTGCAGCATGAAGCGCCACACCTGGGCCCTCCCAGGAGAGGCTGAGCTTCGGAGACCTCCAGGTGGCTGTCACAATGGCGCTCCTTAAACCCACCCACCCCCGCTGCCTCTCCAGACCCAGGTGCTGGCCCTCTCCTACCTCAGCTTCCCCTAAGACATCTGCAGCCCTGTGTGCAGAAACCGCCCACACGGCCAACCTGGGGGCAAAGACAGCTTCTTGAAGGGAGGTTTGTCTCAGTTGAGCTGCTCACACAAAGGCTGAACAGGCATTAGTCAGGGAGGGAGAGATGCAGCCGGAAACAAGAGAAAACACCATCTTTGGGGACTTGCAATTGATTCATCAGGACAGACAGGAGCACAAAGGATGACAGAGTGATCAAAACCACTGCTTCGGGGACGCTCCGTGCTCTGTGAGATGGGCTTCCTGGGCAGCAGGGTGAGCTCAGAGCCAGCAGAACAGGGCAGCCACCGAGTCAGGCCTCGTGAAGAGACTTGGTCTCAGCGGACGCCAGACCTTGGGGCTCAGCCGCAGGTTCTGTCTTGGACCCAGACACTGGCTTGCTGCTCTGTGGTCACTAGTTTGTCCAGTCAAGCCACTGGCCGTGCCTGGTCACACGAGCCAGGTCAGGGGTCTGCTGGTGGGCTTTATTAATCCTATCTCACAAGCAGGGAAATGGCCTCGCAGAGGTGACTTTTTACACCCAGGACACAGTCAGCCCAGAGCTGGGTGTGAGGAGGCACCTGTCCTTCTGGGAGTGATGGGAGGAATCAGGCTGACAGGACACCCTGGAGCTGCGCAGGCTGGAGAGGACACAGGGCTGAGGGCTCAGGGATCAGAGGCTTGGAGCCTCTGAAGCTGGTCGCTTTGCAGGGAGTCCACCTCTGGCCTTCGTGTGATCTCTAGGGACACTTCTGCTTTGCTTCAGGTCACTCTCCACTCTGTCGCTTCCCTGAGAGCCCAGAACCCCCCATGCCAAGCTGGGCAACCCCAAGTAAATCTAAGAATACTAACTTTAATGGGTTCCAGGTAATTCCCCAGGAGGTGGTTTTATGCCTGTGACTACCCCTCGGTAGACCTGGCCCCAAATCACCCGCGAAGTTTTCTTGTTCTTACAGTTTTTTGCATGGCACAGGGGATTGAACCCAGGATAACTCCACCACTGAGCCACATTCTGAGCCTTCTGCTTAAGCTTTATTTTGAGAAAGTCTTGTTGCGTGTCCCAGGCTGGCCTCCAATTTGGGATCCTCCTGCCTTTGCCTCTCAAGTAGCTGGGATTACAGGTATGTGTCATTGTGTCTGGCTACTTCCTGTGCGTGATGACTGTCCAGAGATGCAGCACAGACTCTCCACTCTAGTGTTAATGAGGTTGGGAGGCCTTTGGGGACATGAGGAGGCTTATGGGAAAAGAACTAAACCACCAGCTCGAAAGTACTCGATTCAGATTGCAACTCCTCAGCTGTGTGCACCCAGACAAGACGCGGTCCGTCCCAGATCCCCACGCTTGCATCTGTGAAACGAGAGAGCTGATGCCCACAGCGCAGGCCCGTGGGGCCTGTTAAATGAGATGATGTATGTACAACAGGGAACGGTGCTCACCATCTAGCAGACACACCTGATAGATGTCCCAGGCTCGCCGCGGTCAGCTCTAGCACCCAGGACAGCGCCCAATGGCGGCTGCTTGGCTGCTGTCCGCGGTGCTGATAAAAGATGGCGTTCGCTCTCAGTCTTCTTTCTTCCTCCAAGCTCAACACCCTCGGCGACATTCTCAGAGGTCTCAAGGATCAAGGGAGGGGACTCACAGTGCCTTCACAATTTTTCTCTTAGACGCTCCTCACCAGACTCAAAATAGAGCTGTGGAATGAAAGCTACTGTTCATACGGATGGTAGATAACATTTTTCTTTCCATCATCAAATTTCATTGCAGGCCTAATAAGTAGAAGTATGACAACAAGGATAAACATACGATGATGTTTGCTGACCACTGATTGCTAACAGAGCCTTTTCTTCCCTCCAGTCTCACAAACCACTGTCCAGCAACCCAAGTATTGTCAACAGCACCTGAAAAGTGATTGCCTCCTCCCTTTCTACTTTTAATGGTGTGCAGAAAGAAAGGACGGAAGAAGCACCAGGCTCTCCAAATCTCAGAGTTCCTGGCCACTACTTCAGGCTGGGGGGTGGCCAAAGCTGTGTTGATTTCAGCGTATCTTCCGGCAGGACAAGACAGGCTCATTCATGGCAGGGAAAGACCATAGCACTTGGAATCTATCATACATGACTTTGGATCCCACCTTTTAGTACTCAGCTTGACTTCTCTGAGTCCAAGTTTTCCTTCTCCATAAGGGAGACTCATAACTGCACCTCCTCTGTGGAGTTTTTGGGAAGACAAAGGTGTTGCTTCAAACAGCGTGTCAGTCAATGCTCCCTAAGGTGATAATTAGTGTGATTGTGGGCATCTAAGTCTCCCCCAAATGAGACATCAATAATTTTTTTGTGAGACAGGGTCTCACTTTGTAGTTCAGGCTGGGCCTGAGCTCTCACTATGTAGCCCAGGCAAACCTTGAACTCAGCAATCCTCCCGTCTCTGCCTCCTGAGTGCTGGGATGACAGGCGTGAGCCACAACGCCTGGCACTGTGGTATGTGGTATTGATGGCTGGTGGGCGTGACTCACCACGCCCAGCATTGTATGTGGTTACCCGGGATTGAACTCAGGACCTTGCGATTGTGAGGCAGGCGCTGGAACCACTGAGCTAAATCTCCAGCTCGAGACATCAATATTTTTGTGTCCTAACTATAAAGTCAGCTGCAGACTCTTTAAGGTTGAAGGTTCTCCTAAAAGACCTGGCTTCCCTCTCACTCCCATGCCCTGTTGCACACCTAGGAGAACCAACTTCTTCTTCCTCTTTTTCTCTGTGTTTGGAATGAGACTCACCCTCCCATCTCTCTGCTCTTATCCACCCTGCTTAGTTCATCTGAACCTCACAGTTTGGTTGAGTTGAGGCAGCCAAGCAGGCCTGGGAGTGATGGCTCAGTGGTCACTAGCATGGCACTTTCAGGAAGCCACCCGACATCTCTATCTTCTATTTTGTCCACTGCAAAGTGATGACAGCGTCCCCTTCCTGCTGAGAATTGTTGCAAGGAGCAAAAGAGAATCCACTTGAGAGGCCTTAGTACAGATGAGCATGACAGGGCCCGTGGCCTGCTTGGCAATGCTGCTGCCCTTGGTTTCCTGCTGTCCTTTGCCAGAGATGCTCTGCTGCCTCCCAGACAGCAGGAGGGTCACAGCCCAGCTGCTCCCCCCTCCTTGGGAGCAGAGTGCACCCCTGTGTTTGAATCCCTTCTGGTACACTCTTCTCTGGATGTGTGGGGGAGACATGCTGGCTCACACCTGGTGGACCCTGAGGTCAGTCCTCTGGGCCCCTCTGCCCTTGTCTTGAGTTCGCATCCTCAGTTAGTGCTGAGCCTGTGCAGTGTCCTTGCTATGTTTATGTGTGCGTGTGTATAAGATTGTGTATCTGTACACCTGTGACTATGTTGGTGGCTTCCACAGAAGGGCACATGCAATTGGTCTGTGTGTGAACATGTGCAAATGGAAAATGGTTGTACAGCTGCAGGACACGATGCCAGCTGTCTAGCCATCAGTAGGCTTGGATGGTGCCTGGCAATTCACAAGGTTGCTGATTGCTGGTACCTACCACTCTGAGCAGCATCGCTAGCCTGTCATTTCGGGAATAACCATGCTTCAGTGATCCAAAACCCTGCTCGCTCAGAACTTTTCATCATCTGACATAAGGAGTGCATGATGAAATTTTGGCCGAGCACACCAAGAGTGCTGAAGGGATGATTAGCTTCTTTAGGAAAAAGTTTTCCAATACTTTAAAACTACAGTAATCAGTTTGAGCCTTGTTGTTTACAGTGAGTGCTTAATTTCACCTGCTTATTAAAGTGATCCTTATAATAGGCCATGCCTGGACAGTATGGGGTTAGTCATTAATTCACATTAATCTAAAAATAATACAATTTTGCACTGTCCCGTAACTCAGGTTTATCACTAATTCACAAATCCCCCTCATTAATCCAAATCAAGAAAGTTCTATTATTTAACAGCAATATATTTTCTACTCAAGGGAAATAACTGCTATTTTGCTTCAGTAGTAACAACACAACACAAGAATCCCTTCATTGAAACAGAGTGGGGTTTTCTCTCCTTTTTCTTCTCTCTTTCCTTTCCTTTCCTTCTCTTCCTTTTCTCCCTCCCTCCCTCCCTCCCTTCCTTCCTTCCTTTCTTCTTCTCTTAAACTTTCTTTCTGGTGTTGGGTGTCAGAACCCCATATATACTAGGCACACGCTCTGCCACTGAGCTACACCAGCCCAGAGTAGGGGTTTTTTTCAAAGCATTTAACCATTGTCTCCTCTGGTACCATTACAGCTCCCATTTGATGCGGAGGAACGAAGGCTCCTAGTGACAAAGTGAGCTGCTGACCCAGGCTCACAAAGCCAGTGAGCAAACGCAGCCCAAATTGAAGCCAAGGGGCTGGGCAGAGCCCGCCAGTGGGGCAGCACTTGCCTCGCATGCGGGAGCTCCCAGGATCCACCTCCAGCCCCATCACAAACAGAAGCAAACACAATTAAATCCACGGGCTCTCAGCGGCCTCTGCTTCTCAAATCACAGTGAGATGCCCCCGAAAGAGCCCGAAGGAACTGTCTCCCTTGGCCCTGGGATCAGGAAAGATGTCATCGTTCTCAGCAGGCTGTCGTTTCCTCCACCCCAGGGAGCTGTAGCGGGAGAAGAGGAGAAGCAGAGGGCTTTAACAGCGGAAAGGAATCCCTCACCAAGCGGTTTCCTCCAAGTTTTCCCCTCCTCAGACACGGGCCAGGCCCGGAGCTGTGGGTCTGTGGAGAAGGGCGAGAGACATGGACACAATTATGTCAACCAGCTCGACTCACGGGGCAGGGCCGGCAGTGCCAGGCAGGTGGGAGCCTGGAGAAGGACAGACAACGTGGCCGTCAGGTGGGATGTCAGGAAACAGGGCCGGATGGGGCTGAGCTGGCCAGGCCAGGTGTTAGGGGCTGAACTGAGGCCTCTCCAAAT
>PVIC010021986.1:0-28068 GCA_004025085.1 Thryonomys swinderianus
AAATGGGATCTCATCCTACTGAAAAGCTTCTGCACAGCCAAAGAAGTCGCTGGCACTGCTAGAAGACAACCAACAACATGGGAAAAAATCTTTACTAGCTGTGTATCAGACAAAGGGCTATTATCGACAATATATAAAGAACTCAAACAGATCAGCCTCCCCAAGTTTAAAGACCCATTTCAAAAATGGGCAACTGAAATGAACAGACACTTCTCAGAGGCAGATATCTCAAAATTTTAAAACAGTGGGCTGGAGATTCAGCTCAGTGGTTCCAGCACCTGCCTAGCGAGCGCAAGGTCCCTGATTCAATTCCCAGTAACCATATACAACAATACCAGGTGTGGTGATTTACACCCACCAGCAATCAGTACTACACATCACAATGCCGGGCTCAATGCCAGATTTGGGAGGCAGAGGCAAGAGGATTGCTGAGTTTGAGGCTTGCCTGGGCTACAGAGTGAGCTCAGGGCCAGCCTGAACTACAAAGCAAGACCTTGTCTCAATTTAAAAAAAATTAAAATAGTATGTAAGGGCTGGAGATAAAGTTTACTGCAAAAGCTCTGGGTTCAATTCCCAACAATGAAAGAAAAAAAAAACTGCCTACCTTGAATTTGTCAGAAAATGCATGCCAAGCCCTTTGTGTGGTAAGTGGCATACTCTGTGCTCGCCATAAAAGGCAGCTTTATTCAGTAAGTGTCCCTTGAGCTATGCTATGTGCCAGCCAGGGTGACATTTAGAGAGAGCCCTGGAGGACTAGGAGGCTGCCAGAGTGAAGGCTGTCATGTGCCTGCAGGGCTCCCCAGGGAAGGGATGGCAGCTGCACACGGGAGTCCCTGGTGCAAACTCTCCAGGTCCCTGCAGGGAGGACAGGAGGTGAGAATCCATACTTCACCCGGTGTGCCTGGGGTGGGCGTCTCCTCCTGTGCACCTGGTTCTGATGTCCCCTGAGCATCTGAAGGCAGGACACACTGCCTTTCTCTTCTACCTTCTCGGGGTTGGCACCTCAAAGGTGCTCAGCAGATGTGGAGACTGCTCTCCCCCCACCCCAGCTCAGACCTAGCTCACCTGGCCTGGGGCACAAGGGCTCCATTGTGTGCCAGAGTGGACAGGTACAGGGTGATGCTCTGGAGTGGGGTGGGAGCTGAGGTTCAGGCAGATGGCACCCAGACAAATCCCTCTTTCAGCTCCACTGACAATGTACTGATGCAGGAGCTTCTGCAAGATGTTCAGGGTGCCAGGAACTTGGCAGTGCCTAGAGGTCACGTGAAGGGCACTGTTGAGGGTGGACATCACTCCATGCTGCTCACTCTCCTCAGCTCTTATGGCTGAGAATAACATGAACTCACGTGGCGGAGCTGAGTGAAGATCAGCTGTTGTTAGTGTACCAGGGAGGGAGGCTCCCTCACACCCCCTGTAGAGAAGGGGGCTGATGGGGCACTGGGGGCTGGATCAGCACCCTGGCTCCACGGAGCCGGCCCCACCTTATCAGCAGGAGAGGCCTGTATGACACAGCAGGCCAGGGGCTCAAGGGGGACTAATGACATTCTCCATGGTGAGGGTGGGACCAATTTTCTAACTTGTCTGTTTTGTTCTTCTACTTTGCTTTTTAATTGTGTCTTCCTGTGGTGTTGCTTTTGTTGTTACCACTCTAGGCATGACAGAAGAATCTCAGGTTGCAGGGAATTGACAACCTTCCCTTCCCCAACTCTACCTCTTCTCTCCTTAACAGTCCCTAAGCTGGGAGGCTGAGGCAGGAGGATCACAAGTTTGAACTCAGCCTAAGCAACTTAGTAATGTAGCAAGATTCAGGTTCAAAATACAAAATAAAAAGGATAAGGATAAAGCTCAGTGTGAATGATGGCCTTGGTTCAGTTCTCAGTGCTAGGAGAAAGAAAGAGAGAGGGAGAGAGAAGGGAAGGAAGGAAAGAAGGAAGGAAGGAAGGAAGGAAGGAAGGAAGGAAGGAAGGGAAGAAAGGGAGGGAGGGAGGGAGGAAGGAAGGAAAGGAAGGGAAGGAGGGAGGGAGGAGAGAGAGAAAGAGAAAGAAAGAAAGAAAGAAAGAAAGAAAGAAAGAAAGAAAGAAAGAAAGAAAGAAAGAAAGAAAGAAAGAAAGAAAGAAGAAAAGGCAAAAGAGGACAAGAAATAAGGGAAGGAGCTGGGATTTAGTGCAAGTGGTACCACGCCTACTTTAGAAGCACAAGGGCCCAAGTTTGATCCTAGTACCACAAAAAAAAAAAAAAAAAAAAAAAAAAAGGAGGGAGGAAGAAAGGGAAAGGGAGGGAGTGTGATGGTGGCGGAGCTCTCTCAGGAGAACCTCTGGGCACTTAGCAGGTATTACACATGTTGTCTCCTGAATATGCACAGCCCACAAGGACAGCACTGCAGTCTGGCAGGGGAGATCCAGGCTCTGGCCGGTCACACTGCTTGCTCAAGGCCACTCTGCTACTGAGAAGCAGGACTCAGATTCAACATCTGCCCCTGCTGTCCTCTTTGGCCCCTGTTTTCCCCCTTCCTACAACTCCTAAACTCAAGGCCTTCCATGAATCTTTGAGTGACTTCTCTCATTTCTGGGAGCACTGACTTCCCCACCTGTTGCTAGGCTGGGACCCACTATGAAGATCTTGCTCCTTCCTCTATATTTCCACATGGAGACCAGAACAAATCTTGGCACACTATGGACATGGGTAGGGCGGGGTGGCCTCACAGATCATTCTAAAAGACGGGTCTGGAGGCTTTGAAGCTTCCAAGCCCCAGGTCCCCCGCTGGCTAGTGTGTGACCTGGACTCTGGATACTGAGTTCCTCAGCTGTCTGGTGGGGAAACAATGGCTTCAGGCAATAGTGTCCTCCTGGTTCCCCCCCAAGGGGCCAGCTTTGCACTTAAGGGATGGGACCCGGATCTGGGGCTTGCTGTGTCTGCGACAGCCTTTCAGAGCCCTCTGCTCCATTGGGACTGTGCCAGCCCTGCAGGGGCCACATCCAAGCTCAAGCCTCTAGACCTGACCCCTGGAGAGTGGATGGGAGCAGAAATGAGCCCTGGGCTCTAGGGACCCCAGGGGACTGTGACTTCTCTTGGGAACCTTTGCAGATGGTGGTTCTCATGGATCCAATGGAGGACCCAGATGACATTTTGCGGGCACACCGTTCGCGGGAGAAGTCCTACCTGTTTGATGTGGCCTTTGACTTCACTGCCACCCAGGTGGGCAAGGATCTGGGCCCAAAACATGAAAGAGCACCCTTTGCTCCACTTGGCAGGAGCACTCGGGGACCTGGGCATTGACCCTCACTTTCTCCTCTGGAGTTTGCCCCACTCAGGGAGGTCTGCGTGGTCCTGAATGCTACCAACACACACACACACACACACACACACACACACACACACACACACCCCACCTGCCTAAGACAGCCACATGCAGCACTCCATGGCTGGCCCATATCCAAACTGAAGGCAGGAGCTTGAAGCCCATCTGGCGTGGACATAGAGTGGGCAGCCAGAGGAGTCTCGGGGAAGCTGGAAGCTGACACTGTCCCGGGGCTCCCATCTTGCCCATCTTCAGGATGCTCTCAGGAGCAGATGCAAAGCGTCCTTAGGGCTGGGGGCCAGGAGCCAGCTGTAGGGGGAAGTGTCTCAGGTGTCCTGAGCTCCCTTCCACCCTGGAGTCCCCCCAGGGGGTGTAAGTGGAGACAGCCCCTCCTACAGTTGCCACGCCCTTCTCCTCAGTCTGGGGTTTCAGGAACAGGAAACTCCAGGGCCAGCATTTCCTATGTACCAGGCCCTTGACCCATCTCCTGTTAACCTGCAGGAGATGGTGTATCAGGCCACCACTAAGGGGCTCATAGAAGGCGTCATCTCAGGCTACAATGCCACTGTCTTTGCCTACGGCCCTACAGGTGAGGCACAAGCCCAGACCAGAGCACCCTTGTCACCCACCCTAAAGAACTGAGCCCCTTCGCCCCCCTCCAGAGAACTAGTCTGGTCCTAGTGGGGCAGGAACCAAGGCTATGGGTGAACCAAACCTCAAGCTCACTCAGGGCTCTCCAGCTCCAAAACCTCATCCCTGCCCACCCCTCTGCCCCTCACCACCATCCTAACCATCTGGGGATGCAGCCTTGGGGACAAACCCAGCATTTCCAGGAGCATCTGCCCAGCAGTGAGCAGAGAGCTGTGCAGGCCTCCCAGCCTTCCTCTGGTCCCCACCCATCCCATCACCCTGCTCTACCCCAGGCTGTGGGAAAACTTACACCATGTTGGGTACTGACCACGAGCCAGGCATCTATGTTCGGACCCTCAATGACCTCTTCCGTGCAATCGAGGAGACCAGCAGTGACATGGAGTACGAGGTGTCCATGTCTTACCTGGAGGTGAGCCCCCACACTGGCCTGAGTACGAGATGCACAGGACAGGCCCAGCTTCCAGGAGCTCCTTACGGGGCAGTGTCCTGGGGCCTGGCATGACTGCTCTCCCACAAGCATGCTATTAGCGCCACCTTCCAAAAAAGGAGGCTCAGAGAGGTTAGGTGGGTAATACGTGACACAAGAAGCAGAACAGGATTCAGACTCAGGCCCCAGTGGTTTTAAAGCCACAAGGCCTGTTGTACCGCACTCTGGAGCTGCCTTGTCAGTGAGCAGAGAGCTGTGCAGCCCTCCCAGCCTGCTCTGCTGGGCCTATTCCTCAAGCACACCCTGTCTGCACCAAGTGTGGATGAGTCAGGAGCCCTGGGCAGCAGACTGGGCTCCATCTGGTTCCTCTGGGAGTTAATGACCACCTGGGTGACAGCCAGGGGGAGCAGGGAGGTGGGGCTGCCAGCTGGTGTTGACTGAGCCAGCAAGGCTCACCTGGCCATGCCATGTGTGGGGTCACCCAGAAGTAGCCTAAGGTTGCCCGGCAATGAGTGAGGCTTTCTGACCTGTTCCAACCTTTGCTCAGTTCCCCACACTGGGACCAGCACCCAGACTGTCGGCAAAGGAAGCCCACCTGGCTCTAGAGCCCCTGGTAACATCAGCTCTGCAGCCTGGGCTTTTCCTGTAGATGGTGAGGACTCCCACCTAAAGGAGGGGCCTCCCCCAGCCAGGCCTTCTCTCCAGGAGCCTGAGGACCAGCGAGCATGACACCTGGGCCCTTCCTGCTTCAGAGTGGTGGGGGCTTTTCCTTGCCTGGACCTCCTGACTCTGGCCTCCCTTTGCCACTCGTTCCCCTGCTGGTCCCATCAGATCTACAATGAGATGATCCGGGACCTGCTGAACCCCACCCTGGGGTACCTGGAGCTGAGGGAGGACTCCAAGGGAGTCATCCAGGTTTCCGGGATCACCGAGGTCTCCGCCATCAATGCCAGCGAGGTGAGTCTTGTGTGGCCAGTCAGGGGCCGTGGAGGGGACACTCCGGAGAGGGGACAGGAAGTGGCAAGCTGAAACCAGGAGATCACAGGTGCTCAGTGGGGGCTGGGACACAGAGGATCCTGTGGAATTCACATCTGCCACCACACCTCACTGACCCTGGCGGAGTGTCTGCACAGCCTCCCACATGCACGACACACACGAGTCTCCTGCCAGGGAGCTGATGCCTGTCCGAACGCAGAGGGCGGGTCCCCCTGGCTGCCCCCCAACCTGGCCTGGGCTCCTCCTCTCTGCAGGACATCTCCTCTGGTCCCCAAGACTTCACCCCTCCTTCCCTTCCTCCTGCCCGCCCTCCCAGGTCATGCAGCTGCTGAAGAAGGGGAACCAGCAAAGGACGCAGGAGCCCACGGCTGCCAACCAGACGTCCTCGCGCTCCCATGCCGTGCTGCAGGTGGCCGTGCGCCAGCGCAGCCGGATCAAGAGCATCATGCAGGAGGTGCGGCAGGGCCGCCTGTTCATGATCGACCTGGCCGGCTCTGAGCGCGCCTCCCAGGTGAGGCTGGCTCTGGGTGACAGGGCAGGGCGGCTGTCCCAGAGGGAGGAAGGAGGAGAGGCTGCTTCGTGGGCGTGGGGCAGCTCCCCAGAGGCTGGAAGGGAAGAACATCCCAGAACGGTGGAGGAGTGAGGGCCCCAGAGTGAACAGGTGGTTGGGACCTCCCGGGAGGAGCAAGAGGCTGCTTGGAGGGGGTGGGGCAGGAAAAAGGTGACTGGGGCAGATGAAGGCTCTGGTGGTGAGGAGAAAAGCCCTGACTGAGGGAGCTGGGTCAAAGCTGGGAGAAGACCCCACCAGGCACATCATGACCCTGCCACTGTTTCTTGAACCATCTTTGTTCCCCCACCATGAACCCCTGCTGCATGATTCGTGGCCTTGGGTGACCACACGCCCCAACAGAGACAGGTGCCGCTGGCTCTTGCCTGTGGGCCAGTTTGGGATTCACAGGAAGCTGGGTGTGGTCGAAGTGTTAGTGCTGGAGCAAAATCAGGGCAATGGGCCTCAAGGGGAAAGAGCAAGCTTCGTGTCTGATCATAGGGAGCTGGGTTAGAGCAGGCTGAGGCACAACAAACTCATCCCTTGCCTCAAGTAAAGCCTGGAGGCCTCTCTGAATGCGCACGTACACACACAGCCTCCACATCGGTCTTGGCTCTCTGAAGCCTTTGACATCCTCTGGAGCCAAGTCCCATGGTGGAGGCCACTCAGACTTGAGCCTCCTGGGAGGCCCCTTGTGGGCCACACCTGGCAGCACCTGCCCTCAGCTGTACTTGCAGCACACCATTCCTGTTTAATGACCCTGCTGTCCTCTTGGCTTCTCAAGTCTTCAAGGCCCCTGGGAGGAGGGTTGGACAAGGCTGTAGTGTCACGTCAAGGGAGAAAGCGGGATTATCTCCAGGAACACGTGGGCATTTGGGGGATGGCTGAGGTGAAGCCCCACCCCGCCCCACAAGCTCACAGTGATGTCTTTTGCTGCCTCAGACGCAGAATCGCGGGCAGCGCATGAAGGAGGGGGCCCACATCAACCGGTCCCTGCTGGCCCTGGGCAACTGCATCAACGCACTGAGTGACAAAGGCAGCAACAAGTATATCAACTACCGGGACAGCAAGCTCACCCGACTCCTCAAGGTACCACACAGCTGGGCTCAGACACTGGCACCAAGGTCAGGCTGCCAGATATACAAATACAAACCCAATACACCCAGCCGAATTTGAATTTCAGATAAGCCACAAAACCTACAACTGTGTCCCATGGCAACATCCAGGATATGCGTAAGGAATCCATTCATTGTTTATCAGGAATATGCATGTAACCTGGTATCCTGAATTTTATCTGGCAACTCTTACCCAGGAGTGAGCAGCAGGGGGAGGGAGCTGCACCAGACCCTTCCTAGGGCTGTGAGTCTATGGAAGTGAAAGCACCTAGAGGTGAGGTTCAGTGTGCAGCCTCTCGGGCCACCTCCTTCATGTAGGCAACCCTTGGCCTTAAGTCAGAGACCCCACCCAGTGCCTGCCCCCAACATCTCTGGGTTCAGTACTTCACTCTATTAGTCTTTTAGTATTTTTTTAATTCATTTTTTAAAATTTTTATTAGTATATGTTTGCAGTACATAATGATTATGTTCATTGTGGGGAATTTCTACGTGTATATAACACATCTGAATTCTTTTATTCTCCCATCCCCTCCATCCTTTCTTTAATAACTTTTTTCTTTTTGCCAGCATCTGATTCATTTATTTTATAATTCTCTCTTAAGTTAATTATCATACACATAGACTAACCACTAGAGTAATAAGCAAAACAAAAACATTTAAAACAATTGTAGTAAATCAAGCTATACATTTAGATAACTGACCATGTTAGATTATAGTGACTTTTCCTCTCTCTTTTCTTTTATTTTGCAATTTAGTTATGTATTGGGTTTCTCATAGAAATTACGTGACACTTAAGCTTGTGAGCTTTATTTACTTAACATTATGATCTCTAGGTGCACCATTTTTCTACAAATAACTCAAGTTAACCCTTCTTTATGGCAAAGTAGTACTCCATTTTATATAAATACATTTTCTTTATCCGTTCACTTATTGATGGACATACAGACTACTTCTGAGATTTTACCATTGTACATTGTGCTGCTATAAACCTGAGTATGTATGTATCTGTGTAACATGATTTCTTTAACTCTTTCAGGAAAATATCTGGAAAGGCAATAGCTGAGTAAAATGGAATTTTTTAGTTTTTTTTAAGAAACTCCGAATTGATTTCCATAGTGGTTGCACCAGTTTACCCTCACACCAACAATGAAGAAGGGTTCCTTTTTTTTTTTTAGTTTTTTTGAGACTTTGTAGTTCAGGGTGGCCCTGAACTCACTATATAGCCCAGGCAAGCCTCAAACTCTCAGCAATCCTCCTGCCTCTGCCTCCCAAGTGCTGGGATTACAGGCGTGAGCCACCACGCCAGGTACTGTGGTATGTGGTACCAGGGATTGAACTTGGGATCTTGCACTTGCCAGGCAGATACCAGAACCACTGAGCTAAAAATCCCTGGCCCCAAAGAAGGGTTCCTTTTCCTCACAGCCTCTTCACCACTTTTGATTGTTATAACAAATTCCATTCTGGGAGAACATTCATAAAGTGAATTCATTGGTAAATCTAATAACGTGAGTCGTATTAATCACCTTGAGACAAATATACAGTATAACCATAAAACAATCAAATGCTTACATAAATACTGAATAAGCTATTTTTACTTTTACAATTTCCTTAAAGTGGTGTTATAGGGCCAGGGATGTAGCTCAGTAGTGCATTGCCTGCCTGGCAAGCATGACACCCTGTGTTCAATTCCCAAAACAGAAAAAAAGGAAAAAAATGATGTTACAGTACAGCACAACAACTATAAATAGTGTATTGCTGCACTTCCTAGTGGTCCCCTGCACATCAGCACCACCTTACCTCCTGCTTCTGGGCATCGTGGGCTCTGACTGATCACTGTGCGATTACACACTATCACACTGTGCAGTGAGGACACAACTCTGACAGAGTCCAGCAAGACACACGAGCTTTTCCTGATTTGTTCCTTTCTATGAATGCTCATAATGCAAAGTCTATTTGTACCTGTGGAAATTTGCAATTCAGATGTTTGTAAGTCAGAGACTTACTGCATTAAATCCATTTGTTTGAAAGTTAGGAAATTCACTGCTAACTAACTCTGATATTTCGTTGTTGACTTTTTTTTTCTTTGCCTAACTGATCTGTTCATTTCTGCCAGGGAGGTACTGAGGTCCTTGTTACAATTGTATTGGTATTTATCTGGTTTTTCATGACTACTACTGTTTTTTTAAATATGAAGTTGGGTGCACCAGTATGTTTACCATTATCATCCTTTCCTGTTGAATTGTTTCCTAACCAGTATGTAGTAAACTTTTGGGTCACTTCTGAGCCATTTTGACTTGAAATCCACTTTGCTTCAATTAGGATAACCACTCTTGCTTTTTTCTGAGTTCCCATTGCATGGGATATTGTTTTCCGTTCTTTAATTTTTAATCTGTGAATTTCTTTTTGAATTAAATGTATTTATTGTATACTAAATATCACTGAATTTTGTTTCTTGATTCATTCTGCCAACCCTTGCCTTTTGATTGTAGAATTGAGACGATTCATACTGACAGTTATTACTGAAAAATATTGACTTATCCCAGTCATCCCATTTTTTCCTGTTGGTGATTTTATTTGTTTGCTTATTTGTTTTTTCTTTCCATTTTGCTTAGTTGCTCACACCACCAGGTATATTCATTCCTTTTTTTTTTCCTCATGAAACTTAGGACCTTGCACTTGCAAGGTAGGTGCAGTGCCACTGAGCTACATCTCCAGCCCTTTATTCTTTTTTTTTTTTTTTTTTTTGAGACAGTCTCGCTTTGTAGTTCAGGCTGGCTCTGAGCTCACTATGTAGCCCAGGCAAGCCTTGAACTCAGCAATTCTCCTGTCTCTGCCTCCCAAGTGCTGGGATTACAGGCGTGAGCCACCACGCCCAGCACTGTGGTATGTGGTACTGATTGCTGGTGGGGGTGAGTCTCTACACCCAGTATTGTATGTGGTTACTGGGGATTGAACTCAGGACCTTGCGCTTGTGAGGCAGGTGCCTGAACCACTGAGCTAACCCTCCAGCCCCCTTTATTCTTTTTGACTTGTTAGCTTCATCATCTCTTTCCAGTGTATCCTAGAGATTTTTTTTTTTGTAATCCTATTTCAGTAGTCATGAATTTCTTGAGGTGGTCCTTGTTATGGAAATACCTTATTTCTATGTCAGTTTGATGTAATTTATTTATTTGTTTGTTTGTTTATGGTACTGCGGACTGAACTTGGGCCTTTGTGCTTCCAAGGCAGGTGCAATCCCACTTGAGTGAAATCCTTGGCCCTCTACATTAATTTTTTTTTCTTTTTTTGAGACAGGGTCTCGCTTCATAGTTCAGGCAGGTCCTGAGCTCACTATGAAGCTCAGGCAAGCCTCAAACTCAGCAATCCTCCTGCCTCTGCCTCCCAAGTGCTAGGATTATAGGCTTGAGCCACCAAGCCCAGCCTCTATGTCAATTTTAAAGGAAAGTTTTTTAAGGTACATAAACCAGCGATGGAAATTATTTCCTTGGGTTTGAAACACTTCACTGCACTTCAGTCCCAGCCTTTCAAGTTTGTGTTGAGAAGTCTGCTCTAATTCTAAAAGGTTTACTTTTATATATGATTAAGTGCCTTGGATTTTGTCCCTGTGATGAACTTTTGGTACCATGAGTATTATGTGGTGCAGAAAAATTCTCTTTTGGTCGTGGCTATTTGAGGTCCTATATACTTCATTTATCTGTATGTCTATTTCTTTCCCTATATTTGGATAGTTTTCTGCATTATTTCTGTGAACAGGTTTTTAATGCCATTTACGTTGTCTTGTGATTTTTCACTTGTTCTGATTACTGAGGTAAGTCTTCTTTGTGTCATCTAGTAGCTGTTGGCTCCATTTTTCATACTCTCCTGTCGCTTTTAAAGTGTCTTTGAGTAGTTAGTCTTCAAAGCCATCATCAACTTCTAGTTCTGAAACCTGTCCCCACATGGGTCTCTTCTGCTACCTATACTTCAGATGTAATATTTAGTCTCTTGGATTTATGATCGAAACCTTTTCATGGGCTCTAATTCCTTGCTAAATGGGTCTTTCACACTTTGTAGAGTTTTGTTTAGCTCAGTTAGTTTTTTATTAGTGTCTTCTGAAAGGACCTGGGTCGTTCTGTTTACAATTTTGTTTAGTTATTGCTTTAGTCATCGTATTGGGTACCTCTTTGTTCTATTTTCTAACTTACTCTGTTATCCTTTTGAGTAATTTGGGTGTGTGATTTATGCTCTTCTCTTCCTTGATGACTCCTGGATTGGCCTTAGAGGAGTTGGGAGTTATGAAAAGCATATTGTTGCCTTATCTTCACATATTCGTTTGTATTTTGGGGGTTTTTTTTTGAGACAGGGTCTTGTTTCTGTAGTTCAGGCTGGCCTTGAGCTCACTGTGTAGCCCAGGCAAGCCTGGACCTCAGCAATCCTCTTGTCTCTGCCTCCCGGGTGCTGGGAAGACAGACATGGCGCACCACACCCTGCTTTGTGGTATGTGGTACTGATTGCTGGTGGGCGTGACTCACCACACCTGGTATTGTTGTACATAGTTACCGGGGATCAAACCAGGGACCTTGCATTTGCTAGGTAGGCGCTGGAACCACTGAGCTAAGTCTCTGGCCCTGTATGTCTTGTGCTGAGGTCTTTGGGTGCTTATAATATAAAGACTTTGTTGCTTGTATAGACATCTCTTTAGTCACATTTTAGTGATATACTTTAGTTGACAATAGTTTTTTGTCTCAGTCCCAAGATCCAACCACTTTAGTGGAAGGGAAGGATGCAGTGTCATTGGCCCAACACTGAATTCTCTGGGAATGTACTTGTGTATTGTTTATGTCACAAAGGTAACCTGAGTGTTTGCTTACAGAGAAAGCCCATTTAGAGCAATAATTATGCAACCTTGGTAATATCAAATCAACTGCAATAGTGTTGCCCCAAACAAATGTTGCCCATTAACATACTACAAGAATAAATTATGTTCCACCCTTAACCCCAGTAAAGAAATCCATAATTATGATGTAAACATTAAGGCAGCCCAGGCATTGATGTCCAGCTACAATGAACTAAATGTGATAGCTATATCTTAACTAATTGCAGAAAGGAATTCAACAGTAATTTTATAGAGTTAATAATTATCTAAAGATTAATAAACCTTTGTGAATGTACTGGGAAATACAAGAGCAAAAGTTGAAACCATAAACTATACAATATGAGAGAGAAGAGAGGGACATAGTATGAGGGATCTTATTGGAGAAGGATATTTATAGAATTAGGTAAAGATTAAAGAGAATACTGACAAGAAATAGAAGCTAAAAGAAGAAGAGGGAGGAAAGAAGAAATTAAGGGGAGTAAAAATAACAGAAAAAGTTAAAGGGAGAAAAATTAAAAGGAAGAAGAGGGAAAAAATACAGCAAAAAAGCAAGGAGAAAGAAAAATTTTCTAAACCTCAGTAAATTGGTGAAGAAAGGAGGGAAGGAAAAGAGAAAAAAACAAAATGTACATACAAAATATTTCTCTGTGGTTTGAAATAGACAGTTTTCTGATGAGATCTACCCTTTGGGGGTTATGTTCAATTCACAGTGCATCCCTGCTCATACTGGTAGGTAAAGAAAGCACTTGGACCCCAGATCTGTCCTGGATGCAGGCACCAGCAGGCAGTAGGATTAGGGTGAGGTGCCAATGCTGTTACTGTCAAATCCAGAGTAACTCAGGTTGAGCTTCCCTCTGGCCATGGGGACAAGGCCTGTATCCTATACCCCAAACCCCTCAGGGGTTTGTTTCCAGCTTACTCCCCCACCCTGGCTATCTCTCATCCAGTCACTATGGTAATGTAACAGGGGACCTCTGAAATGAAGCTGTCTCCACCTGCCCTGAGGCCTGGGTTTAGTTAATCAACCCTTCCCTGGAATGGCTCCACCCAAGCACCCTCTGCAGGGATATGGCAAGCATTTGGACTACAGTCATTCACCAGCATGTAGGAACAGAATCTCAGGCTCTCTCTGCAGCACAGTGGTCCATCCCACCATCGAGTTTCTCCCTGAATCCCTCTCCAGCCCCTGGCTTTCACTTTGTCCCATGATCTGGGAGGTGGGGAGAAAGCATCGATTGTGCTTCCTTTCTCAGCATTGTGTTCTGCCTCTTCAATTTCTCTGTAGGTTTTAATCTTCCTGCCACATCTTTCTAGCTTCCAGGGACTCATGTCTTTTTTCTTCTTTCCCAAGTTATTATTTTCTAGTGTCTGGATTCCAGATCTCAGAGAGGCTGAGTTGCTGCTGCTTACCACTTTGTCATTTTTCTTTTGGTCCTCTGGTCCTGTCAATGACTCTGAATTAAGGGAGTTAACCTTTGTAGATGAGGAGTTTACACATGGAGGTTAAGGAATTTTCCTGAGGGCTAATGCTAGTAAGTGCTGGAAACAGGGCCCCAAATGAGTCTCCTTGGTTGAGTCCAAGTTTACATGATCCCTGAGTCAGGCAGCCATTGTGGCTGCATCCACAAGCCAGAAAAATGCAGGTATGGGAAAATGGTGGCCATATTCCAAAGTGAGGCTGCTGAGGATGAGAGATGAAGTAGCTTGTGAGTCTCCTAGCTGGCTGGGCTTTCTACCTTCCATATTGTTTGTGGTGTGTGTGTGTGTGTGTGTGTGTGTGTGCGTGCGCTTGCGCTTGCGCTTTTGTGTGTGTGTGTGTGAAAAGGAGGGCATGCTGGGGAAGAGAGAACACATACCAGAACAGGGTCAGGAACAGCCTGGCAGGAAGCCACCTCAGCTAACCACACTTCTTGTCTCCCTCTGCCCAGGACTCACTGGGGGGAAATAGCCGCACTGTGATGATTGCCCACATCAGCCCAGCAAGCACAGCCTTTGAAGAGTCCCGGAACACTCTGACCTATGCCGGCCGGGCCAAGAACATTAAAACAAAGGTGAGGCCACCTGGGTTCTGGACTGACTTCTTCCACACACCCCATTTTCTCTAGACCCAGCCACCACTGCACTGGCCTCGTTCCCCAGTTGACCATCACTACCAAGCCCTTTCTCTCTGCCCTCACCCCCTGCATGTCCACCCTAAAGCCTTCATCTGTCTCTCATGCCAAACTGCCAGTCCTGCCCCTCCATCTCTCCTTCCTCTTCAGAGTCCATTCAGACTTCTACATTGTCAGAGCACCTCTTCATAGTAGTCACAGAGGTGACCCTGCCTGAGCACCTTCTCTGAGTTCTTCAACGTATTATCTCATCTGATTTCAGAACCAGTGTTACTGCTTCCCCATGATATAGTTTGGACAGTGAGGCTTAAGGATTTAAGTGAATTCACAACTGGTTAGTGATGCCCTAGAGACTAGAAGTAGGTCTGCCTGGTTCCCAAGTTCATGTTCCTACTTCTCTGGTGAACATGCTGGAACCCTGACATCCACTAGGAAGTCTCTTGTGGACTGAGTGCTTGAATGGAGCATTTGAAGCTGTATTCTGACTCTCCAGGAAATACATGGGGGAGAGGAGCCATAATGTGGACTAGTTTATTGGCAGTTGAAACAGTTACTATGTAGATGATATCAGTAGCAGTTGATTGGGGGAAGGGAGACTAGATTGTGAGGCATGAGGAAAATATTCTAGAAGGTGGCAAGGTGATATTTCAAAGCTGAGAGGGAGTTAGTGGCGTCAAGGGGAGAGGAGCAGTTTTGTAGTACAGAGCATAGTATTTGTTATAGAGCCTTCAAATCAGAGAGTGATGAGTCTTTAACACCAGATAAGGTGGTAGGGCACTCCATATAGGCTCTAGGGTGCCCCTGAAGGTTCATGAGCAGAAGCCGCAGGGCTTTAGACTACAGATCTAACAGAAACGTGCTAGATGCGACAGGAAGAGGTGGAGTTGGAGGCAGTGAGGCCTTGACCATTAACAGAAAGATGGGGGAGGCAGAAGGGAGGGAAAAGGAAGGTGCTACTGGAAAGTCCAGGGAATGTATGGAGGCGGCCCCAGCTCCTGGTGTTTCCCCCATCCCACTCTCTCTGCAGGTGAAACAGAACTTACTAACTGTTTCCTATCACATCGCCCAGTACACTCATATTATCCAGCACCTGCACAGTGAGATCCAGCAGCTCAAGGGCAAGATCCAGCAAGCCAGGCGGGATCGAGGTGACATCTGCCGTATCCAAGGTGTGTGAGTGGGGAAGGTGGTGCTGACCCCGGCTGTTATGGGCTAGGTAGCCTTAGGGCTGATCACTCCACTGTTTTGAGCCTTCCAACTACCCTTGGAAAACAGGATTTAAAAAAAAACGGGATCCTGATTTCCGTTGGGGACCGGGAGACCAGGTGGGATCTCATACCATACTGCACATTCAGCTGTACAGGGCTCACACGGAGGGCTAGGGTGGGGGACTCTGAGTCAGCTGGAGGTCTGGTAATACCTTTAGGGTACAGCCTTGAGGCACCCTGTGGAGGTGGGACAGGAGAAGGTCTTTCTGGAGGAAGTGCTTGGACTGGAAGTGGATACAGTGGCTTAGGCAGAAAGACAGGGAAGGGCCCCACGTGGGCCTAGAATCCTTAGCAGAAGCCTGGACTGACCCCTTCTGCACCCCTCGGCAGCCGAAGTGCAGCTGCAGGCCGAAATGAGGGAGCTGCATGAGCAGCTCACCGGCACTTTTCAGCAGGAGATGGATACGCACAAGTGCCTGGTGGAGCTGGAGAAGCAGGCCACGGAGAATGAGCTAGAGATCGAGACCACGTGCCACCTGCTCGCCAACACTGGGTACACAGCTCCCCCTGCCCTCCAGGTCCCGTATGGGCCCGGGGCACCAGAGCTGGGAGCTGTGGGCTCACCCTGTGCCATGTCCCATGGTCTTAATCTTGTATCTCCCTGGGGTGGGGTAGCTGGAAGCACAAGAAAGCCCATAAAGGCCTCAAATATCAGGAAGAACTGAGGAAGGAGGAGAAAGACTCCAAGATGGGCAGTAACATCCTAGAGCCACCCGAGGCGGCCTCAGCCCAGGAGAGGATCGCTACCCTGCTGGACAAGCAGAAGAGGCTCCACCAGGAGGTGTCCAGGGCTTGCAGGGCATGTGGATGAAGAGCGGTAGAGCAATTGGGGGCCTGGGGAGGAGGGTGCCTGGGAACACAGACAGCAAATCCTGGGTGACCTTGCCAGGTTTTTCCTCTCTGTGCCTCAGTTTCTTATCAGTAAAATGGGAACGGTCATGGTGCCGCTCTAGTGGTGTCTTTGGAGAGACTAAATTAATGCCCAGGGTATAGAACATGGTGGCTAACATGGTGGGGCTGTCTGGATAACAGATCTTCCCTTCTGTTGAGGCATACTCAAACCAGAGAAGCTTCAGGGTATTACGACCCCTGAAGATGTCACAGAGCTGAGGTTGACCAGATGTCCACAGAGCTGGCTCTTGTGGTGGGTGTTAATCAAGGTGGCAAGAAAGTGGGCAAAGAGAGGCCACCTTGAAATAGTCCCTGGCTACAAGGTCCAAGATGCAGCTTCAAGGATCGGCATGTAGTGCCTGCTGGATCCTAGGAGTCCAGGATCTAGCAGGATAGGCACAGCAGGTGGGGCACTGCCAGGTGCTGACCCCAAATCCTCCATGGTTGGTTCTATGGCAGCGCTGCCAGTAGGAGCCGCACACTCAGTACCAGAGCCTGCAGAAGATGCTACTTCAGCACATCAGCTCCAAGGAGCAGCATGAGGCGTTTAATTTGCTGTGCTATCTACATAAATTTCAGATGGAGAACACCGAGAGACAGTCACACACACGGCTCCACCTCTGCGACAAGATCATCCAGGTCCAGAAGCAGATGATTGATGGTAGGGCCTGAGCCCTGCCTGACTGAGCAACTCAGCAGAGCCTGTGGCCCACGCTGAGCCCTCCTCTGCCCCTGCCTCTCCCTCACAGATTCCAACCTGCCGGTCCCCCAGCACCTACAAAACCTCTATGAAATGTACTACAGAGAGCAGGAAGGCATCCTGGAGCAGGCCACCATCACAAAGCACATGCCTTCCAGGGTCCAGAAGGTAGGTGCGGGGTGCAGGGGGATCCTGGGTATATGTGCACATGGAAGAGGGAGCCACCACCCACAGTGGGATGGGAGCAAGCTAGTGAGTGGGGGCCCCAGGGAGTTGGTTGCCTTCCCTTCTGACCCCACTCCACACCCACCAAGCCTGAGTAAGGTCTCCACCCCTAAGCACTCCTCACTCCTGTCCCCACCCAGGATCTGAGGGTCACAGATGGCTCCAGATGACCTCCCATTAGACCAGGCATTCAGTGGTGTCGCCAAAGCTGCCTAACAAACTGCGCCATCTTCCTGGGGACCCAGATCTCATCCCTCTAGACTTCCAGAGCTTCCAGCCCATGTGACAGGCCCAGTTACTGTGTGCCTCTGTCACCCTCTGCTGTCCCCAGGTGCAGGTCCACATTTTCAGACTATCCACTCCATTCTCCCCTCCTTAGGACTGTTTCCTGCCCAAGATCGAAGACATCACATTGACCCCGGATTCGGACCCAGAGAGTGTGAATTCTGAAGCTAAGCACCTGGAAAACACTACCCTACCCCCCCTTCCCACAGAAAGGTGAGGCCATTTCCTTCAGTCCCTTTTTGTATTCTGTCAGGTGGGAGGCCATGTATCTACATCAAAGGTCAACGGGGCAGGTAAAGATGTAACAAAAGGGGGGGTCCAGAGCCAGGACTCCTGGGTTCCTTCTCCCTTCCACCAACAGCTTCTCCCCAAGGTTTCAGGCCTCAGTGCCACAAGCCCAGTCAATAGCCACTTATCTTCCTCTACCACAATTAGTAAAGTCCACCGTGCGCACACAGCCAAACCCTGGGCCACGCCAATGAAGAACTCCATCGTGTCTATCCCACCACTCATCCCAATCAGCAGCCTGGTGACTCAGGAGGTAAGCTTCAAGAACCACTGGCCCAGGGGCCTGCTGCTGAGGGTGGGCACACAAGAGTAGACACCCAACAGTTGGGGCGCAGTCTTTCTAAAACAGCCACCCACCCCTGATGCCCGTTGCTTCTGTCAATGGGACATGGCAGTTCCTGCTGAGTTCAGAACCTTCCTCTTCCCAACCACTTCACCCCAGGCCCCACCTTCAGACAGCCCCAGCAGCCACTGCACCTCCTCGCCCAATAGGAGCAAGACCTCCTTGGACACAAAAGGTACATATACTCTTGCCTGGCATCATCTAGACTGCTCAGATCACTCAGCCCAAATCCCTGTCCTCTCCGTTGCCCTCTCAACCACCATACACTGAGTGCTGCCCATTCTGTAGAGTCACCAGTGCCCTCTAGGTGTCAGCCATCTGCTCAAGGCCACAGAGAAGTGGAAGCACAATCAAATTAGAAAGAAGACACCTGGCACCTAAGATTGACCCCCCCCCACCAACAATAACTGTAAAAACTGTAATAACTGTGGTGAACACCAATTCAATCTGTGTCCCCTGGATACAGTAGGCTAAGCCCATTGTCTTAGCAACCTATGGGGTCAGTCTTGCCATCCTTGTCATGCTAGTCTACAGATGAATACAAAGCTCAGTGTCTTGTAAGTTACTTAAGTAGCAAGAGCCTTGGGTGCTAGGGGTAAGGGCTGATTCCTGCCATGGCAGAGGAAGGGTGTTGGGAGGTGGCCTTGATCCTGGGTTGTAATCCTGTGTCCTCTGCAGAAGGAAAAGAGGCCCTGACTAAACTCATGCAAAAGGCCGGGCAGCACTCCCGGGCCCTGGCCGAAGAGGGTCGCCACCTGCCGGCCCCTGCCATAGAGAGCACCAACCTGTCTCTGAAGTCGATGAATAAAACTGACCATGCCCAGCCCCAGCACCCCATCCTGCAGCACTCAGCCAGTGAGGACAACCTGTCCAGCAGCATGCGCAAGACCACCACCTGGGGGAAGGAGCATCAAGATGATGGCCGTGGGCCCTGGCGGGCGGGCCGTAAGAAAAGCACAAAGAAAAACCAGGAGTCATTGAAGGAAAAAAGGAATCAGGAGAGCTCCCTTGAGGTCATAGGGCAAGGGGTGAGGCAAAGCACAGGGGCCAGGTGGGTGGAGCCAGGGGGCTGAGATCCTCTGGAGGCCCCAGGATACCTCCAGCCTGCCCTGCACCCCAGGCACCACTCTGAGGGACACCTCCACTCCAGGCCGCCACAGTAGCTGGGCCTTGGGCCTACCCAGCTCCTGGGCTCACCTCACTGTTCTCCAATACAGCTCTTCCACCCCAAGACACACATTTCTCTTCCCCCGGAGAGCGCCTTGGTCCACAAGGTACCAGGATTCAGGCACCCAGCACGCAGTAACAGGCCACCAAGGAAGGTCATGCTCGATTTGACGAAAAACTTACCCCCTCTCAGCGAGGCCACTGGTCAGTACCCACAAGGGAAGGAAGGGGAAGCCTTGGCCAGCCCAGGGAGGAGACACATCAAGCTCTTACCCCCGTACCTGCCCATTGACAGAAGCACTATTTTCAGAGTATTCAAATGACTGGCAATTTAGGGTTGTGCCCCTAGGGAGATCAAGTCACTGATCTAGCTTCTTCCCTGTTGCAGGCCTTGGGGATGCCACCCCCCCTTGTGGTCACCTCTCCTGCAGCGAGCATTTCCAGAAAGCCTATTCTTGAGCCGCACCCACCCCACGGCTCAAACACTTCGGGGAAGGATGGGCTCTTCAGACCTACCTGAGGAGCCCAGCCCGGGACCAGCTACACTGGAGGAGACAGAGTGGGGTGTAGCTGGGAATGGGAAACGGAGGGTGGGAGACGGGACCATCTAGAAAAGGAGCTCAGGAGCTCAGAAGGCCAGGCTCCTGAGACTCAGAAAATTAGGTTTCATTGTTAGGGCAGGGTGAGCCTAGGAGAGAGACACAGCCCCCTGCCCTAACACGACACTTTGCCAAACCCCTGCATGGACCTATGGCCAGTCTCAGAACTGGCCGTGCAGAGTGAAGCATAAACAGCTGGGGCAGGGAGTTCAGTAAATCCCTGGAGAAGAGGCCAACTAGACTTTAAGTAAATTGATTGGGGTGGGGAGAAAATCTAGCAATCTACTTCTTAATGGCTTTTCCCCCCTTCATAAATAATAAATCCCAGTTTGTTTTCATGGTTGTGTTGGAAATCAAACCTCATGTGAATGTGGGATGACTATAACTAACATTCAACCAGCTCCCCCCCTCCTCACGCCCCCCTCCTTCTCCAAGCACCCTGCTGCCCCCTGACTGAGGAAAGGGTTTTCTCAGGATCCAAGCCACCTCCCCAGGAAAGGCAGGGCTACAGCAAGGTCAGTTTGTGCCCCCATCCCAGCAACCTACACTTGCCAAGGCCCCTCATAGCAGAGAGGCTGGGGTCTTGAGGTGGCCCCACAGAAAGCCTCCCAAAGTAGAGGACACAGCTAGGCCTCGAGATCAGGGCTCCAAAACTGACCAACCAAGTCCCCCGCAGCAAGGTGAGAAGGCTCCTGCCAGGGGAGGCACCGGGTGTCCCAGATGTCCTCTTCCCATTCTGGGTGAGGGGTCTCAGGGAAAAGCTCAAATAAGGCCAGGGAACCCCCAGACTTGTGAGGTCTCCTTGGGTGCTCTTTCTCAGAGGCTGGTGGTTCACTTATCCCTTCACCTCTCTGAGCATCTGTTTATTCAGGACCAAGAATGTCACCTTCCAGTTGGCTGTGGAACAAGCCCCAGAATCCGGGCATCTGATCTACTGTGCTCACCCGAAACCCACCCAGGCCCACCCAGCCAGTGCCGGGCCACCCAGGGGGCCAGGTCAGCAGTTCCCTCACACGCATCTCGCCCTTCCCAGACCCGGGCACTGCTGAGGCCCGGCTTTTGTTTGCCAATCTACTTGGGGGTCCGGATGAGGGTGTGGTAGACGGGCTTGATGATGAGGTGCAGGTGCAGGGCGTTCTCCACCAGGTACTCGGAGTTGCGCCGCTGCAGGTCCGCGTGCGCCAGGAAATCACCAACCTCCTCGCTGCTCTGGTGGAAGCTGTAGGCGTGGCGGACCAAGAGGCGGCCGTGCTGGCGGGCTCCCACCAACACCGTCTTCTGGAAGCTCACGCCGGCCGCGTCGCCACCGCTGCTGGCCGGCGTAACCACTAGTCGCGGGCGGCCGTCCTCGGGTCGCGCGGCGGGCAGCGCGGTGCCCGCGGCGTCAGCGTAGACGGGCCGCAGGCTGACGGGCAGCCAGCGCGGCGAGAAGAGCACGTTCCACGTGACCCGGCGGCCCGAGTCGTGGCCGCTGGGGCCCAATTGCGTCTGAAAGCTGGTGCTGCGGTCATCGCGGGCGGGGTTGTTGATGACCCAGGGAGCGCCCCACGCGGGAGCGAGGTAATTGCGGGGTAGGAAGGCGCTGCCGTTGACATCGAAGAACTTGGCGTAGTGCAGCGGCGAGGCGGCGTGGAACTGGTAGGCCTGCAGCAAGAGGTCGGCCACCGCGGAGCCATGGCGCGCCAAGGCGGCGGAGCGCGCCTGCAGCTGGAACAGCTGTGCGGGCGGGATCATGGGGTAGCGGATGGCGCGCAGCGCCCTCTCGGCCACCGCAGGCGCCGGCCTAGCGCGGCCCAGCCACACTTCCAGCGCGTGAAAGAGCTCCAGCTCGTCCTGCAGCACCAGGTCTGAGCGCTGCAGCAGCTGCGCCAGCAGCTCGGGGCTCACAGAGCCCCACTCGGCGCTCCCCGCCACGGCGGACAAGTTCCAGGCCAGGAACTGCAGGCAGCTCTCGCGCAGTGCCTCGTCCCCGGTGCTCACGGCATAATGGTACCATCCGACTGCCGGGCCCGCGCCACCCGCCAGGTGCGCACGCATGTAGTCGGCCACGCCGCGTTGCAGGGGCGCCACGCCGTACTTGATGGCCAGCCGGTGCAGCGGGATGGCCTGTGCCAGCAGCACAGTCAGCTCGCCGCAGTACAGGTACCTGCCAGAGAGGCGGGGCGTGAGGAGGTGTCACTATGTAGCCCAGGCAAGCCTTGAACTCAGCAGTCCTACCTCTGCCTCCCAAGTGACTCACAGGCGTGAGTCACCAAACCCAGCATTTGTGGTATGTGTTACTGTTTGCCAGTGGGCGCGGTCACCACCCCCGGTACTGCTGTATGTGGTTACCAGGAATCAAACCAGGGACCTTGCGCTTGCTAGGCAGGCGCCAGAACCACTAAGCTAAATCTCCGGCTCCAGAATTACTTTATTAGGCTGGAGTATAAATGTGAAGTATGAGGAGATCGCTAACCGTTTAGCTCCCTGCCCTCATGGTTCCAAACCAGGGCAGACCTCAAAACCACACAGATACGCAGTGATGCTGAGGGCCAGGCTGCTCTGACCTTACAGGTGGAAGGCCAGGCACTCCCAGCCCTTCCACTCCCTACCTGACGAACTTGTCGAAGACGGCAGCGCAATCCCGAGGCTCCTGCAGTACCACCTCACTCTGGTTGCTCAGCAGCTCCCGGAACAGGTCGCTGTGCAGCCCCAGCAGCAGGCGGTGGCCGTGGAAAACTCTGACCTCGTCGGTGCCTGTAGCCTGCACACGCAGAACCACGTCGCTGGCATTGCCCTGCCGCAGCAGCTCCTGCAGGCGGTGGAGTAGCATCTGGGAGTGGTTGATGGAGGTGCCCGCCGCCTCCCCGCCCATGTCAGCTCTCTGTGCTGCAGCAAAAGGAACAGAGCACAGCTGAGAAGTCACTTGGGGGCTGGGCCTCTCCGTCTAGGGAACCAGAGGGACCAGCTGGAGACGTGTGCACGGGCCTGGCGAGGAGCTGTGTGTCCACACCTAGGTGTCCGTGTGGTGTGTGGGTGCCCGAGAAGCCCACAGCACATTCTGGGTAGACAGGACATGCTGTTACAGGCCCCAGAGGTGGTTCTCAGGTTCAAGGAAGAGCATATTCTCTTGGGAGACATGAGGGAGGGGGACATAGACCGGTTCTGGACTCACAGACTACCGTCCATAATGCCAGTCCACCCCCCCTAGGCAAACGTTGAAGACACTCTTGGTCTTGCCCCTTTCGCCCCCGGACCAGTTGTCCACCTAACCGCTCAAGGGTGATCAGAAGTGGCACACGGACCACCAAGCACCAGATAGCGACTGAGTACCTGTTATGCCTCCCCACATGCTCTAAGACCCTGGAATATGGCAATGGACAAAATATACCAAGTCCTTACTCTCATGCAAGCCCACGTGAGCCGATCGGACAGGTAGTAAGTACATAAACAAGCTCTGTAGTTTCAAAGGCGGCAGCCAGGGAATGAACCCATGTGGAGGCAGAGGGGCTGGGCCAGCAGAGGGGGTTTGTCTGGAGCAGGGAGTGGGAAGAGAGAGTCAGATGCCAGGTGACCGGAAGGGATGAGAAGTTGATTTCCAGGCCTCCCTGGCCTGTTGGGCTCTGGATCTATGGGTGGGGACCACAGAAAGTCCCAAGGCCACGCTGGTGCTGGAGTGGGGCCCTCTGGGGAACTGGGTGTCAAGGATGGCGTCCCTGTGCAGGTGGCCAGGCAGTCCTCTGCTCATGCTTCTGGGATGCATGTTGTTCACGAGGCGATGTGTACTTATCGCACAAAGCTCAGGCAGTGCTGCTGCTGGCTTTCCTGGCTGAGGACCATGTGGAGAGCTTTGTAGAGGCAGTAAGGTGGTGTGTGATGGTGGCAGATGGGCACCGGCCACCCTGCCATATGTGTGCATGCACATACCATGGCGTATGGGGACAGGTGGGGAGCTGGCTCACAGGAGAGCCAGGCATCTGTGCGAGGGGAGACAACAGGGAGAAAGGGAGCCAAAGAAGCCCCGCCTCCCCTGCTGTCACTTTGAAAGATCTGAATGCTGATGGCGTCCCCATTCGCCCTCCGCCTGGGACAATGGGTAATGGAGGGGTCTGCTTGTCACTAAGACCCCTACTGCTGCCCCGTCCCTCCTCCCACCGATGCAGGCCTCTCTTCTCCCTTCTGGAACATGTTCCATGGAGCTGCTGGCCACTGTCCTGAGCTGCTTTACACCCACTTCTCAGCTGCCCATGTGCACAAGGGCTGGAAGGTCCCGTCCTGGCCCACATCCCCACTTGCCCACTGCCCACTCACCTGCGCGAGTGGCCAGGCCCACCAAGGCCAGGATGGCCCAGAAGCTGCCCCACGACCCAGGCCTGCAGTGCTCTGTCCTAAGCATCTTTGTGCTCCGCCCCCAAGTCCACTAGAGGGACGGTGCCGGCCAGGCCACTCGGATCGCATCTCTCCTCCTTATATAGGACTTCACACTTCCCCCCTCCTCTGGGGCCTCCCTCCCCCACCCAGCCTCTGCCATGGATTGGTGGAAACTGGCCCCTGCTGTTGCCGGGGCAACCACTTAAGCCAGAGAGTGGCAGTCCCAAGGGCTATTGTGCTGTCCTGGGCCCCCAAGGGGAACAGATCCGGCACCTTCCTCCCCCACCACTTCTCACAAGGCTAGCTGGTCCTCCCCTGGGGAGTCTCAGGCTCCCTAAAGGGCAAGAAAGGAGTTTGAGGACCACTGTCAGACACCAGCACGGGGTCCCCAGCTCCTCCCCCAACTCCGGGCCCAGCCTCGGCCTGGCACAGAGCACACTTGGCAGCATCGTGGCTGGAGCACCATGGTGAGCCAGCTGCAAAGGAAGAGCCTGGAAGGGGCAAGGGAAGGGGCAGCTCAGCTCCCACCCCTCCCCCGCTCCCACTGTGGGGAATCAGTTCTCAGCTCTCCCAAGAGAACAAAGGTCTGGAAAGGGGGTCCATGGGGAATGGAATCATTTTCATGTCTCTTGTTAAGGAAGATTCACAGCATGCTCTGGGGAGGGTGATGGTCTTTAGGAAAACTCTACAGGAACTCTGCCCATCCCTCTCCCCAGGGGCAAGGTGAGTCTTCTGTGCTTTGTGGGGAGCACCGTGCATCAGGCGGGCCTGGCCCCTTCCAGGAGGCTGAAACTGGTAGGCAGCCTGTCCCCTTGCCCAGTCAGCCAGTGTGCAGACCTGAGCCCATGGCCAGGTATCTATCTGCCCTCTGCTTACTTTCATTAATTTAGCTCCCCCTGGTGGCTACAGGTCTTGGGGTTCCCCTGCTTCTTTCACTAGCTTCTGTGTCATTTTCCAACACTTCCTTTCCCAAAGTTTCAAGGAGACATACAGCACCCTGGCACCCCATTCTACCTGTAGGAAAACTGGCAGAGAACGAGGCGTTTCTGAAAACAAAAGGGTGGTGAGGTCTAGAAGAGAGATGCGTGAGGGTGCTGGACAGGCCTCACCTCGGCTCTTGCTCAGATGCTTTGGAACTGATGGAGTGGGCAGTTCTCAATATGTCTGGCTCCGGCCCTGGATTGGGAACGAGTTGGAGTTTCCCTGGCCCTGTCCTCTGGATCCCAGAGCTCAGCTCCATCTACTGATCTCTGCTCCCAGCTGTTGCACAGAACCCAACAGCTCCCTGGAGCCACAGAGAGCAAAATTGGGTCTGGCAGCAGCCTCATCCAGCTTGGCAGAGTTGGAGCTGTCCAGCTCTGCAGAAACCCCTCCAGGCTGCCCTGAGTCTAATGCCTGGTCTCCTCATCCAGATCCACTGTCCCCTGCCCACTGGCTGACTTCCTGCTCTTCCTGTAGACGGCACCATTTCCTGGCTCACCCCAGTAAGTCAGAGTCACCATGCAACAAAGCAGCCTGGGCCCTAGCATCTATGCATGGTTGTCAATGGGAATGTCACCGATCTGCTGTTCTGTACATATGTGTGTCAGCTCTCTGTCACTATCTGGAGATAGAAACTGACCTGAATTCAAATTCCAGGGGCCATACACTAGTTCTGTGAATTTTGCTGCTTTGCTTAACCTTTTTAAACCATGGTGTCCTTTAGTGTAAAAAGAGAGTAACAAGAGTTGCTTGTAGGGGTGCTGTGAGGATGAAAAGTGTAGGGACAGGCGGGTGAATGACCCACCTGTTCTCCCACCAGGGGCTCAGGCTGGATGAGACCTGTGGCCAAAGGTACACAACTATAATGCCAGCAGTGGTACACAACTATAATGCCAGAAGCTGAGGCAGGAAGATCGCCAGTGCCAGCCTAACCTGGGCAACTTCATAACTTTGTGAAATCAGGCCTCAATTTTTAAAACTTTTTTTTTTTTTAACAGGGTCTCACTTGGTAATTCAGGCTGGCCCTGAGCTCACTATGCAGCCCAGGCAAGCCTGGTGCTCAGCAATCCTCTTGACTCTGCCTCCCAAGTGCTGGGATTACAGATGTGAGCCACCATGCCTGGCACTGTGGTATGTGTACTGATTGCTAGTGGGCATGAGTCACCACACCCAGCATTGTTACTGGGTATTGAACCAGGGACCTTGTGCTTGCTAGCCAGGCACTGGAATCACTGAACTAAATCTCCAGCCCTAAAAAAATTTTTAAAAAAAATTTAAAAAAAAATTTTTTTGAGATAGGGTCTCACTTTGTAGTTCAGGCTGCCCGTGAGCTCACTCTGTAGCCCAGGCAAGCCTCAGACTCACAGCAATCCTCCTGCCTCTGCCGCCTGAGTACTGGGATTACAGGCATAAGCCACCACACCCAGTACTGTTGTATGGGGTTACCTGGGATCGAACTCAGGACCTTGCACTTGCTAGGCAGGTGCCTGAAGTACTGAGCTAAATCTCCGGCCCTAAAAACATTTTTTAAAGCCAATACTGTTGCTCAGGCTATATTCCCAGCACTCAGGAGGCTGAAGCAGGAAGATAGCTACAAGTTCAAGACCAACCTGGACTATGCAGAATTCAAGGCCAGCTAGAACTACATAGTGAGATCCTATATCAAAACAAACAATATATTTTAAAAGTTTTGGGGATATAGCTTACCGTCTGTGCCCAACGATGACGGCCCTGTCCCTGCCATCACCTGGGCCCACCTGGACACTGCTATGCCCTGTCCTCTCTGTGGCAGCACTGGTGTCTATTGAGTGAGCTGTGCAGCTCAGACCCTGGCTTTCGCATCTCAGAGCCCAACACTACTGACCGCATGATACACAGAGTCCAGAGGATCCTAGGACCACACGGCTTGCAGCATGGCACTGCCATCCCGGCCTCAGGGCCACTTCCTGTGCACAATGCTTCTTGTCTCAGCCATGCCAGGTCACTGGGGTCCTCGAAGGCCATGTGGGGAAGGAGCACCCCTGAAGGGCCCATCATGGGCTCCTGCAGGTACACCTACATCCCAGGGCAGGGTTCTGAAGGAAAAGGCCCGTGGGCAGGACACTTGGCTAGCCGAGGCTGTGCACAGAGGCAAGCTGGGCACCTCTTCTATTCTGCTCCACCCTGAGCCCAAAGTCTCAGCGTCTGCGTAGCTCAGGACACCCCTGACTAAATGACAGTGTGCTCTGTCTGGAGGGTACTTGGCTTTCCAGTGAGACATACATCCTCAAAGCCAAGTGTAGGCACAGGGTGGAGAGCCTTGGGACACAAGATAGCCAGAAAGACACAGGTGGTCTTTCTGGCTCCTGGGAGGGCTTTGTGCTTCAAATTCACTCAGCCTCAGGGTACAGGGAGGCAGCCTGGGGAGTTGTCTGGGCTACTTGTGCTTTCTGGGCTTGGGATCCATCTGCCACTGAGGATAAGGGGCTCCTGCCTGCCCCGGCCCCACCCTGCTGTCCAGGGGCCGGCCCCAGCCAGGAGGGACTTTCAGACGCTTGCCAGATCTGTGTGTGACCACCAGGGGGCAGCAAGTGCTGAGGTGGAAATTGTGGTCCCCGTGGGCTGAATCCATCCCCAGATACGTGTTCTAATGTAGGATCAAGGGAGCAGCCAACGTTCCCAGGGGGTGGCCTTGGCTATGGCTCTGGCTCCGGAATGGGCTTCAGCTCTGACTTCGCGCAGTCTCCTGTGGCCGCCTGTGTCCCGGTGCCCCTCCCTGGTGGGTTGCTCTGATCACACTTTCTCCATGTGAGGGCGCTGCGAGGTGCTGATTCCTGCCTCTTGCCAGGGACTGATACTCTTGAGGGGTCTATCTCAGCACCGTCAGGAAACCACAGCTTGTGGGGCCAGAGGTCCTGGCTTCCAAGGCCCAGCAGCCCGGCCAGGCTCTCCCAGGGTGGGAGGGCCAGCGACCCACCACTGCACAAGGGCT
>PVIC010021987.1:0-19377 GCA_004025085.1 Thryonomys swinderianus
GGAGGGTGCCTCATTTTGGGGGAAGTCCTGGGTAGTGTCTAGTATGATGAAAGTGGAGAGAGGAGGAAAGGACAGCCAAGAATTAAGAATTACTAGGAGATTAGATGTTGGAAAGTTGCATGCTTGTCCCATTTTGCTTCTACCCAGTCCTGACATCTAGCCTGAGTTGCAGCTGAAGACAGAACGGGGACAAGAAGGCAGGCAGCTGTGTGCTAGGGGCACCTTGTTCTGTGGGTGGGTTGGTAGGAAGTTCAGAATGGTCTCTTGGGCTGAACCACTGTGTAGAGTCAAGAGCTGAGGGGTAATGGGATAAGAACTTGAATGCAAATAATTCTGAGGACTTGTAGTTCTGTAGGTCCTCAGGAAGAGGACCAGCGTCATCCCAACTTGAGCAAGATTACTCTTTCTGGTATAGAGGGTGCTGAAGTATATCTCTACTTCCAAGGGTGAAAAAGGGCAGACAGACACCAGGAAGCAGAAGTCCTTTCCTGCTCTCCCAGGATAAAGAGAAAGATCAGGAGACAGGGAGGATTAAGACAGCCAAATCCATGCTAGAAGAGAGAGATCTTTAAACTCCTTTTCTCCATTTCTTATTGCCATCAGTCCTTTCTATGTGACCATTGCTTCTGAAACCCACAACTATGCTGGAAAACAGAAAAGAGAGCTGGGAGAATGTTGAGATGTGCGATCAGTCTCCAATCTGGAGAGTAAGTTTGTTCCCGGAGGTAAAGAAACATGCCAACTCCACACATTGAAGAAATTTGACTCTAGTAAGTTGATTTTTGCTTTATGCCTAAATTTCCCTTGTGCATATGTATTATACGCTGGAGTTTATCCATGTGTAGTACCCTGCTCTATTCAATTATAAACTCTTGAGGAAATGGAAAGAGCCTCAGTGAAGGTGACAGACATTAAGATTCTCAAATTGCAGCAGAAGGAAATTCAGAGTTGGTGCTTTTTAGAGTAGTGTGGGCAGAATCTACTTCTTAATGGGAGACTGCTGACAGAACTTGTTGCCACCATTTAAAAATTAGCCCTACTCAAAGTTCATTAAATTGAATTATACTTAGACATATAACACATGATTTTAGAGATGAATTATATACAAAGAATGCCCCCACATAGATGAGTCATTTATCTTTTAACAGTAAATTAGAATGAATTCTGGATTAACAATAGAACAGTGTTATTCCTGGTCCTTCCACTATCATTTCAATAGGGGGAAAAGCTGAATTACATCTGGTGCATAGTGACTTGGGCCTAAGCCTTCATAAATCTTCCAAAGTATTAAAATCTTTGTCACTGGTGAAGAAATATTAAGAACAATAGTTTCTTTTCTCATGTCTGATCATTGGCAATTGTGATTTATATTTTTCATTGTATTTTACATGTTGCAAATGTTTCTCCTGTTTTACTGTAAGCAACCTGAGGTAACTCTTGGGCTGTTTTCTGTACCTCACAGTATGTTTCAAAAGATAGATGCCCAATATAAACCCAAGTAAATGATCACAATCAGTACAATTAGTGCCTACTCACCTTTAAGTTCCATTCAAGATTTTCTGTCTCAGCAATATCCCTTTAGAAAAATTTGTAGCATGTAAGGACAAGATCTGGCTTCTGTTAGTCTTACTTAATGTTTTGTTTCTCTATTTCTGTTCTACGTGAAAATTAAATACTTGACACAAAATAAAATGCAGTTTCTAACCAGGTGTTAGCTTTACTATGGAAGTATATACATTGTATTTAACCAGGCACACCCTGAAAATTTAGCCCTGTTTATGTTCACATTGAACAAACACAGTTGAGTCACCATGGATTAAAACAAATTTCAGTGATCCAGTTCAAACAATCTTCAGGATGTTCTTTATTCAGGAAACTGCTGTTTTGAGGCTGTGTCTCTACTCATGCCAGTGTCAGAGTGCTGATTGGAAGGAATTCCTCAGTCTTCAGAATAGATGGCGCCAGCTTGCTGCCATGTGTCTACCCTCTGAATCTCCAAGGTGGCAATATCTGGAGAAGAAACAGAAAGGAGTGACACCAGGCCAGCCCGGGATCTGTCCTTCACCTGGCTTCTTCCCCCTCCAACATCGTATGAGAGGACCTGCGGCCTTGTCACTTGAGAACACTGAGTGGTGTTGAGATGCCTACTTGCCTATATGGACACAATGAAAGGCAGAATGTGAGCTGCCCCAGAGTGAAGAGAGCTGATGGAAGCATAAAGGGATGCTACTATGGGCTAGGAGGGCCAAGTGCAGAATGAAACGTGGATGGAATGTGGGACAGGATGACAGTTCATATAAATCTCTTGCCTCCAAAAATCAGCGGTGACAGAATAGAAGACAATTTATCATTTCACCCTAGTTTGGAAGTACTAGCAACAGAATCTGGTCAGACAGATTCAAGTCTCATTTTTAAATTGTTTCACTAGATTTCTTTTTAAATACATTGCTAAAGGAAAAACCTTTTGGTGGAAGTGTATATTTTTCTCTTTGTAGGATCATCATATGTATAGCTACCCCCATGCTTTTTAAAAAAGCTCCTTTCTTATGTCGAGAGCTGTGCTTGATGCTTAGTATTCAAGGATAGAGAATAGTCCTTGGGCTTGTGCATTCAGAGAACCTGTTGGAGGCCAAGGAGATGAGGTGGGGACACATATACCAGGAGAGGAGGGGGTGAGCATTAAGGGAGCCGAGGGGTGGGATTCATAGTGTACCATCTCTAATATTTCTCATGTTTTGCATTTCATAATAATTTTTCTTTTTCTATAAACCTTATAAATTTTTCAAAATTGAGGAGTACACTTACACTTATTTATACTCTTAAAACCTAGCATTTTCTCAGTTTGTGCAGGGATTACTGACATACATACTTAGGACAAAAGAACTGTTCTCTTCCTGATATAGGCCTTTTTCTATTTGCATTGTGAGACAGGATCCCTGGACAGTCAATCTCCAGAGAGTGGTGGTGAGGAGTTCCTTGGCCCAGCAGGGATGGGCCCAGTTGGGAATTACTTTGGCAAATTCCAGGCAGACCTGTTTCCACAGGTCACTGTGCAGTCAGTGTGGCCACAGGGGCATTTGAGATGAAATGACCTGAGAAATAAAATCGCAGGAGAGGAAAGGTAAGAGGGCAGAGAGAAGCAGCTTTCCAGAGGAAAATAAACTGCTGTGATATTATATAAAGAAGGAAGACTAGAAAGTGAACTCTCTGTGTCCACATCTTGTGTCACACCAGCAGATCCTTTCAGAAAATATCTCTGTCTCTCTAAACCTCCTTTCCATACATGCATAACATGGGAGTTGTAATGTTAAATAGAATGCTCCATGTTAGCCCCTGGACTCTGCTGAGGCAAACGATGAAGAAAGTGATGATAATAAGAACAATGTGGTCATTTGTGAAGATTTCACATGGTGTCTATCATCTCTGGCTTCCTAAAATGCAATTACACTAGTCATTACAGTGCAATAAAATAAATGCTAGTGGGGGACATAAGCAGTGTTCCGAGAGCTAGTTGGAAGGGTCTCAAGTCTATACCTCAGGGAAGACACATCTAAACAGAAAGTCTTAATCTAGGTAAGTAAATGTAATGAAACCAAAAGAGAAGAAGGTGGAGGAGGGCAAAATAGCACATGTGGAGGCACAAGGGAGCAAAGAGCCTGCAGCCATGGCGAACTAAGGGCCACACTGGAAGGGAGCAATTGGCAAGTGCAAGGCAGGCAGTGACAAGGATGAGTCTGAAATAGGTGCAAACAAGGACTGCATTTCAAGGCATAGACTGTGCTTGCACTAATTTCTAGCAGGCCTTTGGAGATCCTTGGGTTTTTTCCAGCAAATAAGAAATGACCAAATTTACATTTTTGAAAGCTTTCTTTTTTGGCAATATAGAGAGCTGCTAGGAGAGAAAACAGGTAGAAGTCCTGTTGCAGAAATCCGAGGGAAAGCCAAGAATGGCTTGACCTAAGAACTTGAACTAAAGAAACTGAGATATAGAAAACCTAGTAACATGAATGTATTTAGGAATTATAATAGTAACATTTCACAGTAGATTGCACAGGGAGTGAAAGAAGAAAAATTGAGGACAAGATTCTGGTTTTGATGATGAACTGCATGGTTTTCTATATCCATTAAAAGCTTTTTTACTGGAAGTCATTGCAATTCTTCAATTATTTAAGCCAATGGTTTTGAAAGTGTATTTCTTAGCTGAGCAGCACCAGTGTTGCCTAGGACAAGATTAGAGATGCAAATTCTTGGGTCCCACTGCACAGGCAATAACTCAAAATCTCTAGGGGTAGCGCTGAGGAATTTCTATTCTAGAAATCTTTAGGGAGTCTCAAGGATGCTAAGTTTGACAAGCACTGATATAAACTGTGATTCAAAAGAAGAGCTTCCTGCAGAATGAAACTCCAACTATGTTTTGTCATTGTTCTTTTGATTCTATCATGTATTTGTTCTTAGGTAAGCTACTACTGAAAATGCTTAAAAATGCTTACAAGAGTCTCAGGTGTGATCCCATGCCCAGCAACTTTCTAGGGCAACAGGGAGCAGATTCTTCCTGTGCCTTATCTTTTCCCAGAAGCATCTCTATAGACTTAAATTCATCTTATTGGTCAGAATCATATTAGGTTTGCCTGTACAGGCACAACAAAGAAGTCTAACTTTGTTGGTTTAAAGTACTTTCAACTAATCATGGCGCATCAAGCATAAGTCTCACAGAGGAGAATGGAAGTTTGAATAAAAATGGAAGTATTTTGGGGGGGGAGAAAAGGGCAATGAATGATTTGGAGTATCTGCTGCTGCTCTGGCATCAGTAGAGGAGGAGCAGAAATTATGGGAATCATAATTTGTTCAAAGTTAGGTGTATTGGATTTTGAATCCTGTCAGACACACAAATAACCCTGTTCACAAATAACCAATTGGATATGGAGACTTGAACATCTAGAGAAAATTCCCAATTGATCACTATTCAGCAATTGTAAGCTTAGAACTAATGATTGTAGCCAAAGGTGTGGATGAAATCATCCATGAGGAATGTATAGTGAGAACAGAGTTATTAGCAGATCTGAGAGGAAAAAGAGCAGTTGAGGAAAAAAACAGTGAGCAGCTTTGGGGGAGGAGGATGAGAAGCTTAGTCCAGAGAAGGAAAAGAAAAACTGAGAATCACAGTGTTAAGGAAGTAAAAGAATGAGTTGTTTAAAACTATTTCAAATGCTACATAAATTTCCAGACAGATAGAGACAGAAATATGTGAATTATTTCAGTGGAATCACTGGGACAGGGATCTGCATTTCAGTGACCAGATCAGGAAGGGAGATATAGTAAGACAAACAAACCTCTACTAACGTGAGACCAAATGGACAATGTGTTTTTTAACATGAGAAGTGAGGTAAGAGAAAGTTTCGAAATTGTATTTAGATAGGACAGTACCAGTGTGAAGTTAAAAACCTTTTTCCATTAATCAGGAAGGCTTTTTGGTTGGGAAGTCCTTTGGATAAATGAGGGCAGAGCTGGGGCATTTGTCGCTGGGCAGAGAGCAAGAATGAAACAGAGGAAATAAGAGTAAAATGAAAGATGAAAGAAGAGAGGGTGAAGAGAGGATAATAAAGAAATTTAAGAATTTCAGACCATATTATTTTGCTGAAAGGGCAAAGTATAAAACCAACAGATGACAATGGCATGTTCATTTAAAAGGATGAGAATTTAAGTACAATATAGTTCATTTGTGTGGTAGTTAGCATGATTGCAATTGGAATCCAGAGATTAAAGATTAATTCATTATCCTTATAAGCATTATTTAGCTTTATAAAGCCATGTGGTAAAATTTAGAGGATGATGGTAGGCTCTAACTATATTCTTGGAGTTTGTGATTTTTTTTTTTTTTTTTGAGACAGGGTCTCACTTTGTAGTTCAGGCTGGCCCTGAGCTCACTGTAGCCCAGGCAAGCCTGGAACTCAGCAATCCTCCTGCCTCTGCCTCCCAAGTGCTGGGATTACAGGCGTGAGCCACCATGCCCAGCACTGTGGTATATGGTATTGATTGCTGGTGGGCCTGAGTCACCACGCCCAGCATTGTATGTGGTTACCAGGGATTGAACTCAGGACCTTGCACTTGTGAGGTAGGTGCCAGAACCACTGAGCTAACCCTCTGGCCCTGTGATTTTTTTTTTTTTTTAGAATGAATGCTGCTCTTTATACATTTCTGAATTATCCAAATTTAGAAATTTCTAAAAAAAATTCTACATTTCTAAATTATACCACTTCATAATCATAATACTTTTCATAATTATTAATAATCTTTAATAAGTATCATTTCATATGTGCCCCCCCATTGCCAAATTTAAGTAGCCTTTTAAATACTGAATAGTCCATGTTAAGGGGTACTTAGTCCTTATGATTATAACATATATTTTATCATTGTGTTAAGAATTCTGTTTTTCTTAGAATATTTTTATTTATTTTACCTATTTCACTGATTGCTGTGAAGATAAGTATGACAAATATGTTTGGAAACCTTTTCAGTTCATTCAGAGAAGACTGAATATAAAGATAAAAATACCTGATAAATGACAGAGAATACAAGAACAACAATATTATAATTAGCAAGTCATCTTTGTTTTCACATCTAGCATTTTCTGAGCTTGTTTTTGTCTCAGTATAGTATACCCTCGAATTTAGAGGGTTCTGTGTTTTTTTTTCATTATGAAATAATTCTTTGTATATGAAGAATTGACTTTGCTAACGTCGGGAAATGAGGTATAGTCACAGAAATATGTATCTTTTAGTTTCATTTTTCATTATTGATATTCCTGGTGAGAATTTAAGTACAATATAGGTTTCAAGTTCTTATGTAGCCTGTTTCTAATAAACAGCCTTTTCTTTCATTGTTACATAAGTCAATATTACAAGTTCAATTTGCTATTAGTTAGCTGTATTTTCTAACTTGTTCTTTCAAGTAGTCACCCCAATGCATGAATGCTCATTGTTCTTTATGTTTGCATGAGATATTCCTACTTCATTACCTTTATTCATGTTTCACAGTTGGGATGTTGAAATGTATAATTTGTTTTACTCTGTTTAATTATAATATATGTTTAATACGCAAAATTTCATTGTCATAAAATTAGAGTAGATGCTGGTAAACTGACTTGACTTTATCAGCTCAATTTGATGAAGCCCATTTACTACAAATAGTGATATGTTGGGGCTGAGGATTTAGCTCAGTGATGGCACATCTGCCACACAATACAAGCTCCTGAGTTCAAAAACCAGTACTCAGGAAAAAAAAATAACTTCTATAAATAGTGATATGTAGTGAGTATGGCATCCAAAACTGTGTCCTTGTTAAGAACAAAACCTGACAAAATTATTAGAATATACATCTTCAGAACTCTGGAAATTAGCCAAAGGTTGGTAACAACCCGGAAAGCATTTATGCAAGACAAACTGCTGAGTGTTGATAAGAACCCCAAGCTCTTGGGTTTTTTTTTTTTTTGTTTTTTTTTTTTTTGCTTTTTGAGACAGGGTCTTGCGTTGTAGTTCAGGCTGGCCCTGAGCTCACTATGGTGCCCAGGCAAGCCTCAAACTCAGCAATCCTCCTGTCTCTGCCTCCCGAGTGCTGGGATTATAGGCGTGAGCCACCAAGCCCGGCATTGTGGTATGCGGTGTTGATTGTTGGTGGGCGTGAGTCTCCACGCCTAGCATTGTATGTGGTTACCGGGGATCGAACTCAGGTCCTTGCACTTGCGAGGCAGGCTCTGGAACCGCTGACCTAACCCTCCGGCCCCAAGCTCTTGTATTTTTAACTTACTCTAGTCTCTTGTCATTTTACAGCTTAGCCAGTCTTAGAGAGGAAAAAAAAGGGAACCTACATTCTCAGTACCAGAAGGTCTAGACTAGTCCTAGAGTGTCTTTCCAAAAGAAATAAAATTGAATTGTCCCATGATTCCCTGTAGACCCAAGTGGAAAGGCTTGTCTTTATTCGACCTGACTCAAACTTGCCCAATGCCAAAAGCCTTTTCCCTGAATAAGCATTTGCCAAAAATAATTGGCAGTTGTTTAATATCATGATTCTTGAAACAGTGGCTGACAGTTGCGAAAAGCAGTAAATCAAAGGGTGTAGAAGAAAACTGAGGAATGAAGAATCTGCAGAGACTGAAAACCTCTTTCATATTCTTGGAAATCTAGAAGGTACCACACATGTTTAGGGCTCTGAATTCCTGGGAAGGTCCTGAGAAGGTAGTAAGTTTGAGCTCTGGCTTCTCTTGAAGCCCTGCAGAAGCAGGAGGTGGAAGCAATGGCAGAGTTGGAGATGTGCCCTAAGATATGCACAAAGCCCTCATTGAAGATTGATGGATGTATCGATTCTAGGTATTAAGAAATTTCTACTTGCGCTGAAGATTTAGCTCAGTGGTTCTGGCGCCTGCCTCGCAAGCTCAAGGTCCTGAGTTCGATCGCAGTAACCACATACAATGCTGGGCGTGGAGACTCACGCCCACCAGCAATCAATACCACATACCACAGTGCTGGGCGTGGTGGCTCACCCCTGTAATCCCAGCACTCGGGAGGCAGAGACAGGAAGACTGCTAGGTTGGAGGCTTGCCTGGGCTACATAGTGAGCTCAGGGCCAACCTGAACTACAAAGTGAGACCCTGTGTCAAAAAAAAAAAAAAAAGAAATTTCTACTTAATCATTAGCTAATCATTAAGTTAGCTAAGTGAAGACACTCATGGCCCCCCATGATAGAGTGAGGACTTTACAGAATTAGTTCAGAACCATTAGTGAGCCAAAAATAATAATAAGTGGTGAATTCTACCAAACATTTAAAGAATGATTAAGATGAATCTGACATAAACTTCCCTAACTTTCCTAAAAAAAGAGAGAAAATATTTCTCAATTCATTCTGGAATAATTCAAATCTTAATGCTAAAACAAAAGAACTCATAAGAGAAGCAATCTATATACCAATATCCTTTATAAATATAGAGAAAACATTCCCCCCAAAATACTACCAAACCAATTCTAAAATATAGAAAAAAGATGCATAAACCCTGACTGAGATTTATATTTTAAGAATAAAAATATTTTGACCTAGGAAAATCAATCAGTATAATATAGCATATAAACAAAACAAAGATAATAATAACAATACAATTATCTTAATAAAAGTAAAAAAGTAGACATTTGACAAAATTTTATGCCATTTTAGGATAAAACAAACAACAAACTAGAGATTGAAGGGAACTTCTGCAACTTAATTTAGAACGTCTTCAAAAATTTATATCTAATGGCTGTCACGGTGGCTCACACCCATATTCTCAGCACTACGGAGACAGAGGCAGGAGGATTGCCGAGTTCCAGGCTTGCCTGGGCTATATAGTGAGATCAGGGCCAGCATGAACTACAAAGTAAGACCTTGTCTCAAAAGAAAAAAAAATTCTATCTAATATAACAGTTAAGATGAAAGGCTGAATGCTTTCCTTCTATAATCTAGACAAGATTTTCTAGTCAAAGCACCTGATGTGAAAAAGTGCTTCTCTTTGCAAGTGACATTATCTTGTATATAGAAAGCACTAAAAATCTACAGACAAATAGTATTAGAGCTATTAAAAGAACTTAGGATGTCTATATAAGAGCAGTACACAAAATCAACTTTTTTTTTTTTTGAGACAGGGTCTCGCTTTGTAGTTCAGGCTGGTCCTGAGCTCACTATGTAGCCCAGGCAAGCTTCAAACTCAGCAATACTCCTGCCTCTGCCTCCCAAGTGCTGGGATGACAGGTGTGAGCCACCACACCCGGCACTGTGGTATGTGGTATTGATTGCTGGTGGACATGAGTCACCACACCCAGCATTGTATGTGGTTACCAGGATCGAAATCAGGACCTTGTGTTTGCGAGGCAGGTGCTAGAACCACTGAGCTAAATCTCCAGCCCTCAACTGTATTTTTATACAGTAGCAATGCACAAATCTTAAAATTTTATTTATAATTCCATCAGAAAGACAAATATTTAAGACTGTTTTCCTAAAAAGTGCTCAATGTGATCACTGAAAACCAGAATACAGTTGAAAATAAAGAACTAAATAAATGGGAAGATATTCTATGTTTGTGGGTTGTGAAACTGTATATTATTTAAATAGCTACATTTCCCAAGTTGATATATAGATTTAATGCAATATATATCAAAATGGCAATTTTTTTCTTTAGGCATATAGAAATTAGTTCTAAAATCCACTTAAAAGTGCAATAGACTCCCAATTAGCCAATAATATCTTATGTAAGTTGACTATCTCATATTTTCTGATATCAAAATTTACTGCCATTTGAGTTCTCTAAACTGAACACCCAAAAACTGAAATATTCTAGTATCTGAAATTTTGAGCAAGTGCTGGCATGATGCCACCAATGAAAAACTCCATTTCTAGCTTCATGTGATGGTTTCCAGCCACAAAGTAAGTGTACTAAAAATAAAGGAAACTCAATTTTTACAAAGCTGAGATATAACTTTATAATCACTAGAATAGCTATGGTAATAAATAAAACAAAAAACCGAGTGTTATAGAAGATGAGGAGAAGTTGAAACTATAATCTAATCCTAATAGAAATGAAAAATCATAATAGCTACTACATAAAAATAATGGGTGGGTAGGGACATGGGTAAAAATGAGAATTAACTTGTGTCATATACTGGTACAAATTCCCCAATGCTATATGTGATTGTGAGATGTATATAAATTGTACCAATAAAGAATTCAATTAAAAATAATAATTGGCAGTTCTTGAAAAAGTTGAACATAGAGTTTTTATTGACCTAGCATTTTGTTCCTAAATAGGTATTCAAGTGAATGAAGAAGATATGTTCATCTGAAAAGTTGGACATGTGTGTTTATAGTAACACTATTATAATAATCAAAGGCAGAAATAGCCTGTGTCAACTCAGGGATAGATAAACCTGAAAAGTATTATGCTAAGTAAAATAATCCAAACACAAAAGGACACATATTACATATTACATGATTCTGTTTCTATAAAAGATCCAAAATGGGAAAATCCACAGAGACAGAAAGTGGATTAGTGTCTGCCAGGGCAGAGGAAGAAAGAGAAGGGGGAGGATTTCTATTAACAGGTGCAGGATTTCTTTCTTGGGTGATTAAAATGTTCTAATATAGATGTGACAGTTGTTCAACTGTAAGTGTGCTAAATTACAGTGATGTGTACAACCTTAAATGATGTATTTTATGGCATGAGAATTATATTATAAAAAACCTAGTACTTGATACCCTAAATATCATTAACAGTTATGACTTTTTAGAATTGCAATTGTATTTCCAATATTTACATAATATCTAATTTTTTTCTGCTATTTTACTTAGCTTGATCTTGAGATTCATTTTATATTTGTGCCTGCTCAACTAGGACTTTGCAAATTAAATTTTACTTTAACTTCTGTTTATATAAATCTCATGTTAGTAACAAAAGATCAATACCTAATTATTTTATAAATTTTGTATATTTAAAGAAATTTTTATAGCATATAAGTTTTTGCCTGTGGTTTATGAAGCATAGATTATAATATGGCCTTAGGTTTTAGTGTGACATTATGTTTCAAAATTATGTTCAATTCACAATTTAATATTATTTTGCTATATAAAAATGTATTCCCAATATTTTCTGGCTTAAACACTAAGCAACAATTACTTCCTATTTTCTTGGATGGTTCTTTGTCTGGTCTGGTGAGAAGGGCTAGAATTCATGTACATACCTACAGCCTCAGAGACAGGTAGCCAACTGATGATTCCTGGATGTGATCTTTCAGCCCTAGCAAGTGTGGTGGTTAACCTTGATTGTCAACTTGATTTGCTTGACATGTATGTAGGAGTTTAGGAAGGCACACATCCAGACATGTCTGTGTGAGTAATGGGTGAGTAACCTCGGGACCTAGATCTGGCTCCTGACTCCTTCCTTTCTGGTGCTCTGCCCATGCTATCTCTTCTTAGTCATCACGAGGTGAACCAACTTTCCTCCACCCTATTTCTGCCTTGGAGCCAGCTGCTCATGAACTGAACCCTTGGAAACCAGGAGCTAAAAATAGGCCTCTCTTCCTTTAAGTTGCAGGTGTCAGGAAAGTTGTCCAGGGCAATAAACTAACCTGTTTGTTGAGGCCATGAAGGAAGAACCTGGCAGAAAGAGGAAAATCCCATTGTATGAGTTCTGAGATGGTTAATTTTATGTGATGATTGGACCAGGATTTGAGGTGTATATGTGTTTGATTAGACATTGTACTGACTGGGTCTGTGAGGGTATTTCCAGGTGACTTATCATTTGAATCAGTAGACTGAGTAAAGCTGATGGCAGAAGCCACTCAGCTGGAAACAAGAATAAAACAAAAAGTGGGGTAAACGAGTATTCTTTTTGCCTGAGTGTGTGTGTGTGTGTGTGTGTGTGTACTTGCAATTATAGTTTTCCTGCCTACATCACATTTGCCATTAACCCTTTGATAAAAGCCACTCACAGCCAAGCCCAGACTCATGAAGGGATTGCCCGTGGGAAAAGGGAGGGATATTCTCACCTACTTTGTCAACAGTTTAACAAATCGAAAAACTTCTAATCTATGCTACAATTATAGACTAGAGCTTATAATTTCTGAATGACTTTTCTTTCAATGGATGTTTTTAGCCTTTCATATAAGTTGTTGCCCTGGAAATTAGGAACATAATTTTTATTTATTGTCTTTATTTCTTAGAGCACTTTATAGCATAGTCGCTTAAATATATTAAATAAAACCAGACTTCTTATATAGTCTCTATTCTGTTTTTAAACATTGATGAAAATGTTCTTAGTTATAACATGCCTATAACAATACCTTGAGTTACTGCTTTTCCACTGCTGGGACAGAATTACTGGTATCTGGCTTAAAAGAGAAGAGGTTTTGTTTTTTTTTTTGAGACAGGGTCTCACTTTGTAGTTCAGGCTGGCCCTGAGCTCACTATGTAGCCCAGGCAAGCCTTGAACTCAGCAATCCTCCTGTCTCTGCCTCCCAAGTGCTGGGATTACAGGCGTGAGCCACCATGCCCGGCACTGTGGTATGTGGTATTGATTGCTGGTGGGCGTGAGTCACCACACCCAGCATTGTATGTGGTTACCAGGATCTAACTCAGGGCCTTGCCCTTGTGAGGCAGGCACCAGAACCACTAAGCTAAATCTCCAGCCTGAGAAGAGGTTTTATTTGACTTATGGGCTCTGGCTTAAAGGCAAGAAAGTCATGGCGGAAGGACAGGGTAGAACAAAGCTGCTCATCCTCACTTGGGAGCCAGGACATAGGGCACAGGAGGCCCAAACCCTCAGTGACCCACCTGCATGGCCCCGACCTCCCCAGAGCACACTCCGTTATAAGCATCAGTGGTTTAGCCCATTAACTGCAGTGTCACTGTGTTTTAGGTAGAATTCTAAGTGTTTTAATGGAATTAACCAACCCAATCCACAGAAAATACACAGCAAGAGCAGTTATGTTACTCCTAGTTTTAAGCACAGGCAATGTAGGGGCAGAGAAGGCATGCCAGAAGAGTGAGGCAGAAAGAATTTAGTAGCTTTTTCTCATAGTGAAAAGATCTTTATTCTTACCGTTATGGCTTATATGAGGCCCAAACTTAGTGCACTCATAGGTGGAGATTTTCAGTTCAGGCTAGATCTAATATGTGTAGTACATGGGTTAAGGGTATGTGGTACTAAATTAATCTATTGCTTAGCATAATTCTGGATGTGACTGACTAGATTTACTGAAGACAGAAATCCACACTAGGTGTAGGGGGCTGCTGTTTGCTGCTGCTCTTTGCTGCTTCACTGTCTCCTGCTAGCTCTGCCTGTTCTGTTTCTCCTCTGCAGTGCCCTCTGCCATGTGCCTCTCTTCCTTGGAAGCAGCCAGCTGCCAACTGAAACCTCCACAAACTGTGAGCTGAAGTAGACATTACCTCTTCTACCTTGTGGGCTTCCAGTGTTTTGTCTCTGCAATGAGAAAAGTGACTATGACATTTAGTTTGCTCTTCAGTTTGTTCTAATATCACCCATGAAGTTCTGATGTGAACCACCCAGCAAATACTGCTCCAAGGTTTTTCTATCATTCCTGCTCAATACTCTTGTCTCACCTCTGGTCCCCTGTACTAAGAAATTTGTTTTTGTTAACATTTTGCTTTCTGGGACGTGCACTTATCTGTTTCTAAATTATGAAGACAATGATGTATTGCTATGGAAGAAAAAAATCCTCTTCAGACTCAGACACTGAAAACTAACTCCAACAAGGCCAGAGCTGTTAGCAAGGTGGTACTTGCTCATGAACATACAAAGGAACCTACAAAATAATATCAGGGGCAATAGAATCTTCTACCATGAGGAACTTTCATCAGTGTGAAGGTGTCTTATTATTGTATCTTTTATCAGATAAACAGATACAAATATGACATGTCTTCAAAATGAGAAAGTAGTGTGTGAATGTACACTACTATACTGAGTCCCACTGGTCCCACTGAGTTCCAGTGTTTAAATATCTATGCCCTTGGAAGAATATCACTCTCTTTCAGTTTCACCCAGTCATTCATTTCTTGAACTTGTATAGTTTTAGGTTTTACTGAAGAAAGTCATTACTAAATTTAGAAATAACCCATTTGATTATTATTTTATATGTTAATTTATAAAATGGACTTCAATGTTATTAAAAGGAAATTGATGCAAAATAATTCTGTATCAAATACCTTTCTAAGAAGATTGTAGCTGAAAGTAGGTATTTTTACATGGGGATATCTCTGTTGGGAAAAAGAAACAGGTATGAACTCAGTAAGAGGATTATTTCAGAACAAACCTCAGATGGACCACTCTGGCACTAGAGACCAGTCCAGCTAACTCCTTGAAGGATATAAGATCTTTATAGAGTCATCATCACAAAAAGGCTGGTTGTGGAAGGAAAGTCACAATGGGACTTTTGAGGGAGAGAGCTCAGAACAAAGGAGTTGTGGCTATTTGCCCAGGATAGGGCTTGAAAATGTACAAGGGGTTGCATTTTGTTTGTCAAGAACAAGGCTGAGCAATGATCAAGAATTAGAGGGTACAGTGGTGCTTCCTGGGCCTTATTAAGCCATGACGATGCTGTGTAGTGGGTGTAGGAGCAATGCAGGAAAAAGGGTTTAAAGTGGTCCCTCCTCACACTAGGGTGGTGGTGGTCTGATTCCTTCAGTTACACTTTTTGATTTTTATATATTTTTAAAGCTCTATTAAATTGTTTCCATATAATAAGCATAATAACTGCATACTATTATTATAGAGAAAAACAATGAAACAACATCAATGAGGTTGTAGTCAAAAGCATGAAATGGTAGAAGTTCATTTGTTACATATAAATTCTGCAGTACAGCTTCTGAAAGTTCAGGGCACATGGTCTTCCAAATGTAAAATACATTGTGTTTTAAAGTTCATATACCTTCAGGAGAATTAAAATAACTGAGAAATTTCAAATGCTTACCTATCATTTATTTACCATTACACTGCATACCTAAACGGTTTTTCTACCAGGAGAAGAAAATTTAAAGGCTGAAGTTAGATGTAGGGCAAGGCAAATATATGACTGATATATGATCAAATATATGACTGATATATGATCAGAGCATTATAAAGAGTTCTGATTTAGTGTGTTTTAAGATAGGGCAACAAAGAAATTGACAGATGCTCAGCAGTGGGCCAGGTAGATATGTTTCTAAAAAGTCAAAGAGAACAGTGCAGAAGGGAAACGGTGTATATGGAGGGGAGAGGTAGAAAAAAGGAAAAATGAAAGATATAGGAACAAAATGGTAGAGGAGAGAGAGAACAAACAAGAAGAGTTTGAAAGGGTTAGAAAGGGAAAGAAATTTTCTGGGGAGCCAGAAACAAAGATGAACAAAGAAGGGACAATATCAAAAAGGGAGGTGTGGAGGTAAGGTCCCTATCTAGAAATCTACATATCAACTTTGAGCTGTGAGAAAGTTGATCAAAGTGCCACATTTATAAGGGGAAAAGGACAGTCTTTTCAATAAATGGTGCTGAGGAAATTGTGTTTCCACTTACGGAAGAATGAAACTGAACCTGTATCTCCAATCAATTACAAAAATCAACTGAAAATGATTAAAGACAAATATATGATCTGAAACTTTGAAATTACTACAAAAATAAAGAAATTCTTCAGGATATTAAAATGAGCAAATTCTTTCTTTGGATAATACACTAAAAGTACAGGAAACAAAAGCAAAAATAGACAAATGGCATTGCATCAAAATAAAAAGTTTTTGCACAGCAAAGAATATAATTATCAGATTGTAGAGACAACATACAGAAGGGGAAAAATATTTGCAAAGTATATATTATACACAAGATTACTATCCAGTATATAAAAACAACCCTAAAAACTCAATAGGAATACAATTTAAAAATTGGCAACAAATCTAAACAGACATTTTTCACAAATAAAACTGTACAAATAGCCTACAAGAACATGATAATATGCTTGATATCACTAATCATCAGGGGAATGCAGTTCAAAACCACAATGAGATATCACCTCACATCCATAAGAATGGCTGCTATCAAAAATAAAGATCAGCAGCTGGGGATTTAGCTCAAGTGGTACCGCACCAACCTTGGATGTAAAGGGCCCCAGTTTGATCCCCCGTATGGCCATAAATAAACAAACAAAAAAATAAATAAAAGATCAAAAGTGCATCATGTGGAGAAAAGTGAAGCCTGGTACAGGGTTGCTATTCTAAGAGAAGGGAAGGTACACTAAATAAAATGATGGCCCACATTATCAAGTATAGAGTTAAGTTGGCTCAGGCTGATATGCACCCAGAGACATTTGGTACAGGGGAAGATTCTCTGGGTTTAGGAATGAGAAAGTTGGCTTTGAGCTCTGCTTCTGCTACTAAACGGCTTTGAGCTCTTAAAAAGTAAGGTTTGTCAGTCCTTTCATCTATAGTTTCATCTTCCCAATATAAATCAAGGGCCATGTCATTATGTGTGCTGGAGTATTGTGAGGAACAATAAAATTCTGAGTTATGCTTATACTCATATCAGATATTGGATATGCAAGACCTGGATATACAAGATGGAAATTTGACAGATTAATAAGTGCCATTCTAGAAGATTAGTAAGCACAGTTCTGTCTGTGTCTTTGGGGTGTGTTCAGAAGTAACTGGCATGCAGGCAAGCAAACTGAGAAAAGAGAACCTACCCCAATTGTGGATAGCATCGCCCAGTGGGCCTACAGGATGGATGGAAGGAAAAGGAAAGAAAGAAGTCTACTGCATTTTTGGAAGCTCTATCTCACTTGAGCAGGAACTTCTGCTGTTGCGGTTGTCTGTGGATATCAGACTTTAACTTCTTCAGCCTTCCAGCACAGACTCTTACCCTCAGCTGTCTAGGGAGCTAGGTCTTCTGTCTCAGACTGTTGCTGGATCATTGCTTTTTCTTGTCCTACGGCTTTTCAGCCTCTTGGGCTGAGCGGGGTCTCCTGCAGGCAGGTGGCTATCATGGACCCTCCAACTTCTGATCCTGTAAGCCTAGTTAATAAATCCTCTTGCATAATTATATTTTCTATTGATTCTGTTCCTCTAGTGAACACTGATCAATACAGAAGTTAATTTAATTTATAACTTACTTCTTACATTATTGATAGGTATTCACTGATTAAAATGGGTAATTTAACCATTGATGTATACATTAAGTAGTGATAAATGATAGAATACAGTGTTAGGAGCTGATCTAATGTAAAAGCTATTGCCATCTGCAGATTTTCTTTAGGCGAAAGTGAGTGATAATACTACTAAATATAGCACATGCAATTCCAAGATGTTTCAGTGTTAAAAAGAGATTCAGCATGAATTGAAGTATAAGAATAATATAACATAGTATAGTATAGTCTGATAATAGAATGTAACATAACAATATAATATAATATAATATAATATATAATATAATATAATATATTGAATCAGTCCTTGAAAACATTTGTTTTCAATAAGTCCTAGTGATTGGTAAATATTTCTTATTCTAATTGTTAACCAAATTTTAAAAAATAGTAATATTGGTTTTATATTTAACATAATTTTATCTACAGTTAACTTTTTTTATTTGTACATTCAGGGGTACACTTATTATTATGAAAAATATTGATATTGTTTTAAAGTCTGTAACTTTTCTGTATTCTTCAGTTTTTTAAAGTGTTGTTTAAGAATCCCAGCTAGGATATCATGTGACATTTAAAGTCCACATGACTGTTTGGGCTGCTCTTGGCTGTACCAGTTTCTTAGACTTTTTTTGTTTTTGAAGATCTTAACAGTTTTGCGAAGCAGTAATCAAACCGCAAACCATGTTCATCGTTGTTATTGCTAGCATGTCCTGCACTTCTCAGGTATCAGCATGTAATTATTCCTATTGGGCTTACATTCCATATCCTCCCTTACTATGCTGGGTTGACTGGATGAAAGCAGGGCCCCTTATTTACTGTAATGACTCTATACACACCCCAAACCCTGGCCTTCTAGACAGCCCGCCTTTGCCCCCCCCAAAGAAGCAGTCTTATTAACCTAACTTTAAAATACTAGGCGGCGCCCCTCTATGTTGTTCAATCGGTTTTTGTTTGACTATACATAAACAAACCTGGGCTTTTGTTCTCCCCCCCATCAAAGGGTCACAAATGCTTATGGGGCTGCTCAAGCTCAAGCCTTTTTTACCCCAGAGACCAATACCACCTTAACCCTTGGTTAGCCTGATGATCCTCTCTGCCCCACGCTTTCTTATAAAAACTGTGTGTATTCTCCTGTCCAGTGGTCTCATTACCAAGGCAAAATTATTAAATATAACTATACTGACCTTGTTTGGGTGGACTGGAGGCCATGATGACTCTCTTGAGAAAATAAAAGACAGAAATGTGGAGGAAACCAGGAGCATACAACCCACACACTGAGCCTCAGACTCCCAGAAGCCAAGTCACTGCAGGTGCAGGTAGACCAAGGCACCAGTGAGCTCCTAGACTACCGGCGCCTGAGGTGATGTGATGCGGTCTTTGTCTTTGGCTACTCTGCTAGTTCTTGTCCCCTAGATAACTATGTTTGTAGGCTGTCCTGGTTTCACATTCCTCGAGACTAAGATGTTTTCTTAAGGCATGGAGCTGACTCCTCCAGATGTAATAGTTAACTGTGATTTACTTCACAAACAAGGGGGTTTCTCCCCCCACCAAGTTTGTCCATTGTTCTCATGACTATTTCACTGCTATAAAAATCTGTTTCCAGAGGTCGGAGATTTAGCTCAGTGGTTCTGGCGCCTGCCTTGCAAGTGCAAGGTCCTCAGTTGGATCCCGGTAACCACTACAA
>PVIC010021988.1:0-18152 GCA_004025085.1 Thryonomys swinderianus
TACTTTTTTTTTTTTTGAGAGAGGGTCTCACTTTGTAGTTCAGGCTGGGTCTGAGCTCATTATGTAGCCCAGGCAAGGCTCGAACTCAGCAATCCTCCTTTCTCTGCCTCCCCAGTGCTGGGATTACAGGCATAAGCCACCACACCCGGCTGATGGACCCAACTTTTAAACTCTAATATAGCATCATTTCGCACCTATTCTTAGCTGCAGACTTAGTATTGCTTACCTCAGTAAAGGTTCTTTGCATGAAAAGATTAATGCACTAATTAGCTTTCAAATATTTCATATTTTGAAGTGCTTTCTTTTTTATGATTATTTAAGAATAGTAAATATTGATATAAAGCTGTTGATCAAAAACGCAAATATGTGAATCAATAGAACAGGATACAGGATGTAGAAATAACTCCAGGCACATTCACCTATCTGATCACCAATAAAGGGGACAGAAACCTCCAAAGATAGCCTCTTTAACAAATGGTGCTGGGCAAACTGGTTATCCACATGCAGAAGATTGGATTTAGACCCACATATCTCACCATATACTAAACAAACCAAAATATATCCAAGATATAAATGTTTAAAAAACTTCTGCTAGAAGATAAAATAGGTAAAATTCTTAAAGACATAAGTACAGGTAAAGACTTTCTGAACAGAACCCAATGGATAAGAAGTAATACTGAAAATCAACAAATGTGATTATATCTGCACAGCATAAGAAACAGCCAAAATAAAACCTACGGAAAGGGAAAATAAATTGTGCCAGCTATTACTTAGAGGACTAATATCTAGAATATTTAAAAGACACATAAAATGGGTACTTAAAATCAACTAACACTAGACAGAAGAACAAATGGCCAATAAATACATGAAAACATGTTCAGCATGTCTGGCTACTAAAAAAAAAAAAAAAAAAAAAAAAAAAAAAAAAAAAAAAAAAAAAAAAAAAAAAAAAAAAAAAAAAAAAAAAGAACACAGATTCTAATGTTCTTAGTCCAAAATAAATGGCTATCCATAAGAAATCAAGTAACAGGCTGGAGATTTAGCTCAGTGGTTCCAGCGCCTGCCTTGCAAGTGCAAGGCACTGAGTTTGATCCCTGGTAACCACATATAATGCTGGGCATGGTGACTCATGCCCACCAGCAATCAGTACCACATACCACAGTGTTGGGCATGGTGGCTCACACCTGTCATCCCAGAACTCGGGAGGCAGAGGCAGGAGGATTGCTGAGTTCCAGGCTTGCCTGGGCTACATAATGAGCTCAGAGCCAGGCTGAACTACAAAGCAAGACCCTGTCTAAAAACAAAATAAAAGAAAGAAATCAAGCAACAGTGGCCAAGTGCTCCTGTGGAAATGCCCAAATCGAGAGTAAATGGTGGGTATTATCAGCACCATCACCTCTGGCATGGAAGGCCCCCCTTCATGGGGTATTGCATCCACTTCCGCTGCAAGAGATGAAATGACCTCCATCTTCCAAAAACAGGCTATGAGAAGGAATGAAGAAACAGAAGCTTGGCAAGGAGAGACCTGGGCTTTCCAAGTTACCTGACATTGAAGAGGCTGAAGCTGTCAGAACTTTTTTTGGAGGCAGGGTCTTGCTTTGTAGTTCAGGGTGGCCCTGAGGTCACTATGTGGCCCAGGCAAGCCTCAAACTCAGCAATCCTCCTGCCTCTGCCTCCTGAGTGCTTGGATGACAGGCATGAGCCACCACGCCTGGCACTATGGTGTGTGGTACTGATTGCTGTAGTGTTGTATATAGGCACTGGGGATTGAACCAGAAACTTTGCGCTTGCTAGGCAGACACCAAAATGAACCACTAGCTAAATCTCCAGCCCAGAACTTCTTCCTTAAAGAAACAGTTTTACTGAAGAGTTACAATAATAAGGATGTTACTAGCTTTTATGGTTCAATACTGTCCTCCTAATAGTTATTCTTTCTGTCTGTCTGTTTTGTGGTGCTGGCATCTTAGCATATCAGGCATTTTAGGCATGGGCTCTATCATGGAGCTGCACTCCTACTCTAATTGCTCTTTTAAAGTGTGCTCCTATATCCTGAGGAAAAAGAGCTTGCTGTAAAACAGTTCTCTGTGTCACATCAGCAGCACCTCCTGCATCTCAAAGATGCTGCATCTCTAATGCATCAAGAAGCATCATTGTGGACTGGAGATTTAGCTCTGGTTCCGGTGGCTGCCTTGCAAGCTCAAGGTCCTGAGTTCTATCTGGTAACCACATACAATGCTGGGCGTGATGACTCACACCCACCAGCAATCAATACCACATACCACAATTCTGGGAGTGTCGTGCCTGTAATCCCAGCACTCAGGAGGTAGAGGCAGGAGGATTGCTGAGTTTGAGGTTTGCCTGGGCTACATAGTGAGCTCAGGGCCAGCCTGAACTACAAAGCAAGACCCTGTCTCAAAAGAAAAAAAAAAAGAAGAAGCCGCACTGTGTTGATCTATACTATCTAAGCTTCTGTAAGTAGGCTCTGCCATGTTAACACAAGGACTAAATCACCTGCACAGTTGGTCTGATGGCAACAATGTCACATTCTCAACAGGAGAAAGGAGCAAGTTTTCACCCTGGTACACGTCACTCACATAGAAAACTACAAGTCTTTAAAATAATTTCAAAGGTACCTCACAAAACTCTCTAAAACATACCATAATGGTGTTCATATTGAAATACAACTATTCACAAACCTCACCTATGAACCTCCTCTGATCTGGGGCAGCGGTGCACTCTGCAGTGATAAGGACATGGGGAGTCATTGCCCATGCCCCAGAATCTCTCTGCTTCTTTGGAACCTCAGTTTGCTGGCTTCTTAAAGTTACTTAATAATGTTTGATGCTAAGTAACATCTCTGATATGTGTGCACCTGATTTAATAATCCAGTCCTGTTTGTATGTTAGGTCAATAATAGACCATTCATTCTTTCTACTATGTATTCACTCTGTCTCTCTTTCCCCATCCCCATTATCTGAAGAAGACAAAACTCTGCAAAATCAACTATTACTAGTACCTAAAAACTATAACAATTATACTCTATAGATGAGAAAAAGATAGGTTGTCTCAAAACTATTTTAAGCATGGCAAGGTAGACTTTAGGACTTGGTGGTGCCCAAGTCAACTTTTGTTCTGTCATGTGAAAGCATTCATATTAGGAAGACAAACTGTATCAAACATTACCAAAATGTTGGTGAGTATGGTTTTATTTGGCAGCTTCAACTACTGATAAAACCTTGTCATTTTGTAGTTACAACCTAAGAAACAATGTAAAGGTAGGATAAGACCACAAACACCTCACTGATCATCTAAACACTGGTTGGCATCCAGGTGCCTAAATCGAAAGATTTTAAATACTCACTTTATTCGGAGTATATTTTCTTTTCTCTTGCCAAAATATTAATCCCTTAGTTGTTACAATGAAGATGTGTATGCATTACTTTTCTACAGGAAGTGTACATTCAATATATTCTAGTAATATAAGGATTCATTTTACTGATGGGATACTTAAGTATCCCTGAATAAGGCTCTCCCTATAAACAGAAACGTATTTGTCCATATAAAAAAAACTCTGAAAAATAAAATGAACTGATTTTACTTTACATTAGAACAATTTAAACTTTCACAACAGGTTAATTTCCCATATAGTATTCTAAACTGTCAGATATTATCAAAAACTAGTAACAAATGAACAATCATGTGAATGGATACAAGTTACGTGTCCTTAAGAGACACCACCAAACATAACCCTGCATGATATATAACTCAAAGGCAGATATAAAAGAGAGAAACTGTTATGGGTTATATCTGAAGTGTCCCCCAAAAGTTTCATGTACTTGGAAGGTGACTGAATCAAGGGGGAACTATACTCATCAGTTGAGTTTATAACTGAATGAGATGCTGGGAAGCACTGAGGCTGTACCAGGAAGGGTATGTGATTGTACCTGGTTCCTCCCTTCTCTCTGCTTCCTAACTGCCATGACTGAGCAGCATTCCTCACCAATACTCTTACACCATAACATGTCTGCCTTGAAGCCACCCAACCATGAACTGAACCTCCTGGAAACTACAAGCCAAATAAACTTTTCCCGCTTTAAGTTGTGGGTGTTGGATACTCTGTCTCAGTGACAGTAAAATGACTAATACAGATAGCAACAAATATCACCTTGATTTTAGTCTGATGAGATCTGCCAGCATTCTGATCTACTGAAACATAATATAAACTTTATTGTTTATGCCACTAAGTTTGTGATGATTTGTTATAGTAGTACCAGAAAACCAATACAACGCCATTCTTTAGGGTGGATATCCTATCTTAACCCTTTGCCTATGCTGCTGCCTGTTCCACCTTAGAGGGCCACAGCATTTGCTGGGCAGAGGAATGAGAAGTCAAGAACCTGTGCTGGGAGAGTGGGAGGTGGGTTGTGTGTGAATCAAGCACATGTTCCGTATCATCTGCCCAAACTGCCATAATGAAATGCCACAGACTGGGTGGCTTTGATATCTATCATGGTTGCAGAGCCTGAGAAGTCTAAGATGAAGAAACTGGCTAATTTAATTCTTAGTAAGAGTTCTCTTCTTGTCTTGAAGATGGCTGCCTTTTTTTTTTTTTTTTTTTTTTTTTTTTTTTTTTTTTTTTTTTTTTTTTTGCTTTTTGAGACAGGGTCTCGCTTTTGTAGTTCAGGCTGGCCCTGAGCTCACTATGGTGCCCAGGCAAGCTGCCGCGAACTCAGCAATCCTCCTGTCTCTGCCTCCCGAGTGCTGGGATTACAGGCGTGAGCCACCACGCATTGTGGTATGCGGTGTTGATTGTTGGTGGGCGTGTCTCCACACCCAGCATTATATGTGGTTACCGGGGATCAAACTCAGGACCTTGCGCTTGCGAGGCAGGCGCCGGAACCACTGAGCTAACCCTCTGGCCCTGATGGCTGCCTTTTTGTTATGCCTTCTTATAGACTGAGCCAGTGAGCTCTCCTCTCTTCCTCTCATAAAGATACCTCATCATAAGGTCCTCACCCCCATGTCGTCATTTAAAACAAATCTTCTTTAAATGCCCCACCTCTAAATACCATCATGTTGGGGTGTTTCAACACGTGAACTCTACGGGAAACAGCACATCTTTACACTGCATGCTCTACTGTCTTGCTTGACTTTGTTTACAAAACACAGATTCAGAGATAAAATTAAGAAATGGGTAAGAATTAAGAATTTGAGCCAGGCATGGTGGCTCATGCCTATAATCCCAGCACTAAGGAGGCAGAGACAGGAGGATTTGCTTTGAGGCTTGCCTGGGCTACATAGTGAGCTCAGGGCCAGCCTGAACTGCAAAGTGAGACCCTGTCTCAAAAAAAAAAAAAAAAGAATTTGAGACTACACAGCACTTAATCCTAAGGTTAAGGCCCCTTATTGAGCATGATCCCAATACAACTACAGTAGTTACAGAACCATGAAGTTGTTCCAGCTAATAGGAATGGTGCAGTGGATTGAGGAAATTTAGGATGAAAGGAAAAAAAAAAACCCTTGGGAGTAAAGGATGTGGGTAAATGAAAAAAGATGGGATCCTACATATGAGTAGACCTTAAATAAGAGTAGAAGTCCTTTATTTCCTGTAATAGAAGAGGTGAGAGTTTATATATGTATCTCTGTTGGTAAATTGTTTTATGTGGTTACATTATCAGATATTAGTTATCTTCCTATTCTGTTTGCTCACTGGCATAAGAAAAGCATCAATATTCGACAAAGGGGAAATAAGGCAAGAGACAGAAAGAGAACAGAGAGCAAAACATATACGACTGAAAAGTCAGAAGAAGGTTTGGAACCCTCATCTAGGAATACTGATGGAGCAGCCCACTCTGCTAAGATTTACTCAATTTGTATCAAGGAGTTTCATCAATGTAGAATGAAAGTACTCAGTCTTTAGTTACATCAACCTAGCGGCAGCAGCAGGGTAGGCAATAAGTTGCAGGAAAATACATTGCGTTTTGTCAAATGTCATGAAGGAAAAGAGCAAGAGTACTGAAGGTGCAAGCAAAGGACTGGAGTGACAATATTAGGTGTATGCCACCTGATGGCGGTTCTCATTTTTAGTTGTTTTAAACGTTTGTTCTGGTCTCTGGTTTGCACATTTAGAAACTGTAGTAAGCCCAGGAATATTTTTAGTTGGCACTAATTTCAGCAGCCTTTCCTGGAACTTAAGTTAGGATTTGAGAGACATACCTTTTGCCTCCTAGTTTTTCCAAAAGGGTTGTCTGCTCTTTACTCACCTGGCTTTACCCTCTTCCTTCCATCCTCCACTCCACAGAAGGTAAATCATTCCTATATATTTAAGGATGGGTATCAAGTGGAAAGCTAGAGCCAACAGTCAGTGAGGCAATATTTAAGTTCTAGTACTTGAAATATTTCTTATTCCAAGGCAATATTATATTTTATGTCTTGAAACTGGTAAAGATAGAAGTGAATATTAAAAAAAAAATGATTTCCAAGAACTGAAATTTGGAGCTCACCAAGATGCACAGGTTCACATTCTGTGCCTCAACTACCCAGTCCATGGTGATAACCTGTTGGGAGCCAAGACAAACAACCAAGCCACCCCCGCTCAGCACACAGTGACAGTGTACCGGAACAAGTGTTCCTGTTCAACCGACCAAAACTTCCAAGAAGAGGCCACCAAATGTTCCAGCCTGACCTCGCTATAACCTCCCCTGTGCTTTTGCAGCCCTCCCCCTACACTCTATATATTGTAAGCCACTTCCTCAATAAAGAGAGACCTTGACAAGACTCCTTTGCTTGGTCTCGCTCCTTTTCTCGCCCATGTTTCTTTTCAGGTGAAGTTCTCCTTGCCTCCGCGAATAACAGTGGCCCGCGGGTCGGGTCAAGTGGCACCCAACATGGGGCTTGAGGCACAGATTCTCATTGAGCAGCGTTCGTGAGTGGTGCACCCATAGGCGTTTTGAGGCATCCTCCGCCCAAGGCCGTCCGTCGAGACAGGTAAGTCATTGCCACTCCATTCTAACATGGGTCATGGACTTAGTAAAGAGATGGCCTTTATCAAAGGCTTTAAGAAATCACTCAGAGAAAGAGGAGTCCGGGTTAAAAAGAAAGATTTGGTAAAATTCTTTTTGTTTATTGATAAAAAAAAATGTCCATGGTTTGTTCTAACTGGGCCTGAAATTCACCCCCTTAGTTGGGAAAAGGTCAGCAAAGATCTCAATAAATGTCTCCAGGAAGAGGGCCCCGAAGCTGTCCCTGCCACGTGTTTCAGTTACTGGGGGCTCGTTCGGGACATTGTTCGGTCTGCCGACAAAGACCCAGACAAAAAACACCTTTTAGCAGTGGCCACCGAGTGCCTCCGGCCCCTTTCTGGACCGTCTTCAAGACAATCAGGAGGTCGAGAGTCCATTCCCTCCCTTCCCCTTCTGTTATTATTGATATAGACAACCAGGCAAATCCAACTCCAGTTGTTGAGTCCCCGCCTGTAAAGGGCACATCCCGAGTTGAGGGTCCATTACGGGCCTCCGCCCCTCCCTTGCAATGTTCAAATAATGATCAAAACTCCCCGAGGCAAACTAATGAGGCCCGTAATCTAGGAGATAACATCATTCTCAATCAGGAGGCTGCCTGCTTTAATAATCCTGACTGGCCTCCCGCCAACACCTTTGTGGCCATCCAGCACAACTGCCACCCTCCTCCCTTTGATCCTCAGCCTGTGACATATACCTTGTCCCCTTTTCCCACTCTTCCCCCACCTCTTGATCCCTTAGCCCCTGCCAAACAATTCCTCCAAACTCAACTTAAAGGCCTCCAAGACATCTTTGCTTTACAAAAGGAACTCACCAATTTCACCTTACAAACCTCCTCCCTTCAAAATCAGTCGACACAGCGACAGGTTCCCTCCCCCTTGCCGTCCAGGCCACCACACCAGCCCACCACTAAAACCAAACAGCTGCTTTTTCCTATAATAACAAGATCGAAGGCCGCTGCTGACGCTAATGCTGAAAGGGCCCCCGATACTTCCGCCCAAGACTCAGAAGATAATGATGATTCTCCCAATTCAGACAGAGTCTGATGGCCCTTCAGGGGAAGAAGAATCCCCTCACGTTGATGATGCTCCGATTTACAAAAGACTTAAATTCAAATCAATAAAAGAACTCCATTCAGCAGTAAAAGATTATGGACCCACTGCCCCGTTTACCCTGTCCATTCTTGAGGGTCTCGCACATGGGGGATACTTGCTGCCAGGAGGAGAGTGGACTAGAATTGTCCAATCTGTCTTAGACAGAGGCGCCTTTCTTAGTTGGAAGGCAGAATTATTAGAACGAGGAGATGCTCTAGCTGCTCGCAATCAGAAAAATCCCTTGTCACCCACCGCCTCTTGGTCAGTGGATAAACTTTGTGGCCGAGGTAAATATGCCCCTGAGTCTAAACAAAAGAACCTTCCCCCAGGCATTCTGGCGCAAACTGCTGAGGCCGCTATGGGGGCCTGGAGGGCTATCCCCCCCAAGGGATCCATAACTACCCCCCTTTGCAAGATCCTTCAAGGATCACATGAGTCCTTTGCACAATTTGTTGCGCGTCTACAGGAGGAGGCTGAGCGAGTCTTAGGACCAGAAAAAACTGAGAGTAAGATAGTTAAACAATTGGCTATTGAAAATGCTAATTCCACCTGTCGTGCCACCCCGCGCGGACGCACTAGAAACTTAGCCCTTTCTGGAATGATCCGACTGTGCAAGGACTCTGATGCAGTCTCTCCCCAAGTTACCAAAACAATCAGCTTGGCCATTGGGGCTGCATTACAACAGCCTACTAATGCACTTCAATGGTTTAATGCTGCTGCTAACCGCCAGTGTTTTCGTTGCGGACAGTTTGGCCATCTTGCAAAACAATGCCCTGTGCTGCATGGGCGTCCTGTTGCCTCGACGACTTTGCCTGTTACACCTGCGGTTCCTCTCCCTCCCCTTCCTTCCCGGCCCGCCTCACTTTGTCCTCGCTGCCAGAGAGGCTACCATTGGGCCAGCGAATGCCGGTCTCAAACCGATGTCTTTGGTAATCCGCTCCCTTCTGCGCCGGGAAACGGACAACGGGCCCAGCCCCGGGGCCCCAAAATCGTTCCATTCAGTCCAGCTGTGGGGCCCAATCTCTTCAGCCAAATAAACAATCCACCTCCCTCCTCTGCCAAGCAACACCCGGCAGCGCCAGACTTGACTTGTGTGCCGCCACCAACACAATACTAACTCCTGAGGATGGCGTTACTGTCATAGCCACCGGCATTTATGGTCCACCCCACCCCGTACATTTTTTCTCATACTGGGAAGAGCTTCCTCGACCCTCAGTGGCCTAACCATCCACCCCTCAGTGATTGATTCAGATTATACAGGAGAACTTAAGGTCCTCGCCTCTGTTCCAAACAGTCCCGTTGCTCTCATCCCAGGACAGCGCATCGCCCAAGCACTTCCCCTCCCTCTACAGCTCGGTTTTCCTCATAAAGAGGATAGCCGAGGGGACACTTCCCCCGGATCATCCGGCGCATATTGGGTCCAGCCCCTCACCAAACACAGGCCGACACTCACTTTAAAGATAGAGGGCAAATCCTTTATTGGCATCCTAGATACTGGGGCTGACTCCACAGTAATAGCACAAAAACATTGGCCTTCCTCTTGGCCCCTTCAACCTTCCCTCACCCATCTACAAGGTATAGGACAATCAAATAACATTCTCCAAAGTTCTAAGATACTTTCTTGGACAGACAAAGATAATAATTCCGGATATGTACAGTCATTTATTGTGCCTGGTCTGCCAGTTAATCTCTGGGGGAGAGATGTTCTTACACAGAAGGGAGTTTTCATGTGCAGCCCAAACAATGTTGTCACAAAACAAATGCTCAGTTCAGGGTTTTTACCCGGTAGAGGTCTAGGCAAATCTTCTCAAGGTATACCTGTCCCCTTAACTCTCTCCCCACATCAAGGACGTGCCGGACTAGGCTATCCTGCCCATTTTTCCTGAGGGCCGTTGATCTGCCTGCACACCAGGCTGATAAAATCACATGGAAAGACAACACTCCAGTCTGGATTGATCAATGGCCCTTACCAACTGTCAAGCTGTCTGCGGCTTTCAAGTTAGTGCAGGAACAACTAGACGCAGGACATCTTGAGCCTTCCACATCACCGTGGAACACGCCTATCTTTGTTATTCAAAAGAAAAATAACAAATGGAGACTCTTCCAAGACCTGAGAGCCATAAATAAGACTATGGTCCCAATGGGAGCTTTACAACCTGGGCTTCCCTCCCCCATGGCAATTCCAAAAGGCTATCATAAGCTAATAATTGATTTAAAAGATTGGTTTTTTTCTATTCCACTCCACCCAGAGGATCGTAAGCGGTTTGCATTTTCTCTGCCCATAACTAACTGCATAGGTCCTTCCCCCCTGGTTTCAGTGGAAAGTCTTACCACAGGGCATGGCTAATAGTCCTACACTCTGCCAAAAATACGTAGCACAGATAATTGACCCTCTCAGGATCTCCTATCCTCAATTATATATTATCCATTATATGGATGACATTTTACTTGCTGGAAAATTTGATGGGGAACTACATTTAGTTGGCCAAAAACTTATTACAGCTCTCCAAGATCATGGGTTCCTTATCTCTAATGATAAAATACAAGTCCACCCACCTCAATTATTCTTAGGGTTTGAATTATACCCTGATAAAATTCTCTGCCAAAAGACACAGATAAAAACCAATTCCCTTCATACTCTCCATGACTACCAAAAGTTGCTGGGAGACATCAATTGGCTCCATCCCTATTTAAAACTCACTACCGGTAACCTAAAACCTTTATTTGTCATTCTTCAAGGAGACACCAACCCCACTTCATCTCGCTCCTTAACTCCAGAGGCAAAAACCGCCCTCGCCAAAATAGAGCAAGCTATTCACAACCAGTCTATCGGCTACTATTGCCCACAGTCCCCCCTCCACTTTTTAATTTTCCCCACTCCTTTTTCCCCCACAGGGTTGTTTTGGCAAACAAAGCCGCTCTATTGGTTACACTTTTCAGTCTCCCCGCCAAAAATGCTATCCACTTACCCTGTGCTAGTTGCCGAACTCATCCGTCTTGCTCGAACCATGGCTCTTAAACTATTTGGAAAAGACCCTGACAGATTAATCCTCCCCTATAATGCCCTTCTGATTCAATGGCTTCTCCAAAACAATACCGATTGGGTTATAAGTTGCATTTTGTTCAATGGTCAGATAGATAATCATTACCCAGCAGATAAATTGATTCAATTCTTTTACTGAACCCCGGTTATTTTTCCTAAAGTAACTAAGTCATCCCCCATACCCAATGCATATCTTGCCTTCACCGATGGGTCCACCTCGGGCCTCGCCGCTTATAGCATCAATAATAAACCTTTCAAGGTCAAAACCAACTTTTCCTCTGCAGAATTGGTTGAGCTGGCCGCGGTAATTAAAGTTTTCAAGGCACTGCCCAACTGCCCCTTCAATTTATACACCAACAGTGCCTATTTAGCCTTCTCCGTTCCCCTACTAGAGACTGTTCCCTTCATCCGTCCCACCACCAATGCCTCTCCAATGTTTTCTGAGCTACAATGGCTTATTTTAAATAGGTCAACCCCTTTCTTTATAGGTCACCTGCGTGCTCACTCAAACCTTCCAGGACCCTTGGCCAGAGAAAATAGCCACGTAGACCAAGCAACTCAACTCCTGGCCACAGCACTTATGCTTTCCCCCTTACAAGCTGCCCGCCAGGCTCACCAGTTACATCACCTCAATGCCCACACACTGCGACTCAAGTTTTCCATAACTCGAGAACAAGCTCGACAGATTGTTAGAGAATGCCCTGGATGTTTTACCCTACTCCCTGACCCTCATATAGGGGTCAACCCCCGTGGATTAGTTCCTGGAGAATTATGGCAAATGGATGTCACCCATCATGCCCCTTTTGGAAAGCTTAGATACGTTCATGTTTCAATAGACACTAATAGTGGCTTCATTTTTGCCACTCCCCAAACTGGAGAAGCTACCAGACATGTAATCTCTCATATTCTTGCTTCCCTAGCTGTACTTCCTACTCCTAAAGTCCTTAAGACAGATAATGGGCCGGAATACACTAGTGCAAATTTTAAACAATTCTGTGCCCAGATGAACATTAAACATGTCACCGGTATCCCTTATAATCCACAAGGACAAGGAATCATAGAAAGGACACACCTTACCCTAAAAAACATGCTTCATAAACTCAGTTCAGGTAAACATCTTCTCTATCAACCCGTAGGTAATGCTAAGACCCTTCTCTCTCATGCGCTGTCTGTCTTAAACTTTTTAACATATGATGCTATGGGAAAATCCGCTGCAGATCGTTTCTGGCATCCAGCCACAGCCTCTAACTATGCACAAGTTCTGTGGAAAGACCCACTGTCTCATCAATGGAAGGGTCCAGACCCAGTTTTAATCTGGGGAAAAGGACACGCATGCATATATGACTCAACGGCACAAAATGCTCAATGGCTGCCCGAGCGCCTCATCAAAACCTATAACCCACCCAGGGCACCCCCCTGAGAATGCCTTCTAATGTGCTCTTTTTCAGGGTTCAACAACAACACAAAATGCTTCAACTGCTCCTCCCTCTACTCCATTTAGCCTCTGGCTCCATGGGTAAGTCACCTTATCAAATCTACAATTTCACCTGGGTCATCATGTCTGGATCAGGGGATATCCTCAATTCCAGTTCCCAAACAGGCTCTTCGCCCCATTGGCCCACATTAGAGGTAGGCCTCTGTCAACTAGCCCTTGGAGGACACCCTGATTGGGGCGTCCCCAATCTCTACCCACCACAAGAAAAGGCCCCCATCTCCCCTTCTCCCCATCCGGCTTCCAACTTGGCTGCAGTAGTCCCTCTAAGTGGTTCTATTTAGCCTTGCCATCGGGACAACAGGGAATATACGTCTGTCCTGGAGAACATAGGCCTCATCATCTTGATGCTAAGTGTGGATACGCTACAGATTACTTCTGCGCATCTTGGGGATGCGAAACCACTAAAGACACCTATTGGAAGCCTAGTTCTTCCCGGGACTATATCACTGTTCAGAGAGGTTTTCACAATCAAAATACTAAATCCAAGAGCTATTTTAAAAGATGTAAACCTGATCATCCTATAACAAAAGGCTGGTGCCTTCCACTTTTAATTCAGTTTACCAACAAAGGCAAACTTTATGATTGGGCCTCTTCCCGACCAAAACAATGGGGAATAAGGATATATAGAACTGGAAAAGACTTTGGAGTCATCCTTAAAATTCATCTGCTTAAACAGCCCCCAAATTCCCATAAACCTGTAGTAATAGGGCCCAATCCAGTCCTTAATCCAGCCGCTTCTGGTAAAAAAGGCTCCACTGACCTCACTACCGCCTATGCTACTATATTTCAACCCACAATTCCCAGTAAGCCCCTTTCTTCTGCTGAACACATGCTACATATGATCAATGCTTCCGCTTCAGCCCTTCGTCTCCTTAATTTTTCAGATTATCAAGAGTGCTGGTTATGCTTTTCTCCACAACCCCCTTTCTACGAGCGAATAGCTAAGCTCCTAAATCCCATTATCACCAATTTCACAAATAATGTCAGGTGGATGCCTGCCGAGCAGGGACTCACTCTGAGTTTCTTAACAGGGATGGGCTCCTGTCTGTTGGGACCTCACATGGCTCCCCCTGTCCCCCTTAAGGGAGTTTGCAATCAGACTTTTACTGTCACCCCCTCTTCCACCTATATTTTAGCCCCCAATAATTCTTATTTGGCTTGTTCCACCGGCCTCACTCCATTTATAGTTACAGCCACCTTCCTAGAAAAAAGAGACTACTGTGTTCTAATCGAACTCCTCCCTCGACTAACTGTTCACCCTCCCGAAGAGTTTCTTAATTTTTGAGAAAGAGGGACCCTCCTGCCTCAACCTAAAAGAGAGCCCATTTCGGCTATTACCCTTGCCGTGGTCCTTGGACTAGGGGCCGCTGGCGCCGGCACCGGCATAGCTTCATTAGTCACTTCCCACCAACAATACGCTCAGCTTAGCTTAGCCATAGACAATGATCTCCGTGAGCTACAAACTGGACTAGCAAATTTAAAAGAATCTGTAGTCTCACTCTCTGAGGTTGTCCTCCAAAATAGACGAGATCTCGATTTGCTGTTCCTCCAAGAAGGAGGACTTTGTGTTGCTTTAAAAGAAGAATGCTGCTTTTACACTGATAAGACAGGTTTGGTACAAAACAGCATAGAAAGAGTAAAAAGCAGCCTTGAAGAGCGCAAACGCAAACGAGAACAACAAGAATCTTGGTACCAAAACTGGTTCTCCACCTCCCCTTGGCTTTCAACTCTATTACCCACAATCTTGGGCCCCCTCCTTGGGCTTCTGCTCTTGCTCTCTTTTGGGCCATGGGCTTTTCGACAATTAACAGATCTCATTAAGAAACAGGTCGATTCAGCCACCAGACAAAATGTCGCAGTCCATTATCATCAGATCCACACAGATGACAATGCTCACAGCCCCCCCAAACAAGGCTCACCCCTCAGACTTCACCGCCTCCTCTAACCGACCAGTGGTCCCAATGACGGGAATAGGTTGGCGCCATAGACCAGAGTCACACTAAATAAAAATAAGGCTGTGAGTAATCCCAATGACGGGAATAGTGAGAGGCCACAGTCTGTGTTCAGATGTGGAAGCAACTCTCATAGCCTAAGACATGGAGCTCACCCTTCTAAAAGTGCTGGTCGTGGGAGCACGCCAACTAGCCTAAGACAGGGACACTGGTTATCCCCCTACTTACAAAAGTAAAGAGGGGGAGATGTTGGGAGCCAAGACAAACAACCAAGCCACCCCCGCTCAGCACACAGTGACAGTGTACCGGAACAAGTGTTCCTGTTCAACCGACCAAAATGTTCTGAGAAGAGGCCACCAAATGTTCCAGCCTGACCTCGTTATAACCTCCCCTGTGCTTTTGCAGCCCTCCTCCTACACTCTATATATTGTAAGCCACTTCCTCAATAAAGAGAGACCTTGACAAGACTCCTTTGCTTGGTCTCGCTCCTTTTCTCGCCCATGTTTCTTTTCAGGTGAAGTCCTCCTCGCCTCCGCGAATAACAGTGGCCCGCGGGTCGGGTCAATAACCTAGTTAGCCTGCATGGACCACAAGAGGCATTGTCTGGAGCCACACACTAACAGAAAATAGAGAGCTGGGCAGAGTGGCGCACATCTGCAGTCCTGGTTGAGAGAAACTGATGCAAAATAATTTCCAAGTTCAAGTTTTGTCAGGGCAATTTAGGAAAACCCCAAATTAAACAGCTGAATTAGAATGGTTTTGCTAGACAAGAAGAGAATGTTAAATTAAAGCAAGTTGATGTAAGGGTGAGATGAAGAAGGTCTCAGCTAAAATGGCTGCAATGAAAGTGAAAAGTCCTGAAGAACGGGGTAAAATGTTCAGCTTACAGTGCTGGCTCTCCTTTTGGCTTAAATTGGTTTGAATAACTAGTATGAAATTCGGGCTGAGGATTTAGCTCAAGTGTTACCACGCCAACCTTGGACGCACAAGGGTCCGAGTTCATCCCTAGTACCGCAAAAAAAAAAAAAAAAAAAAAAAAAAAAAAAAAAAAAAAAAAAAAAAAAAAAAAAAAAAAAAAAAAAAAAAAAAAAAAAAAAAAAAAAAAAAAAAAAAAAAACAACAACCTAATATGAAACTCAACTTGTAAGTACCCAAACCTGGACAGCTTTATGACCCACTCGCTTTTATAGCACCCCAATTAACATCTCAGACTCTGGCTCCAAGTGTCTTTAAGTGACTAATGTAGACTTCAGAAACACATTTGCTCCCAACATTTACTGAGCAAGCTAGGAACTTTACACAGGTTGATCTTTCACCCTGGCTTCCAAAACACGTTCCACATTCACACGTGTGGGTAATAAACCGTCTGGGTAACATTCACGAAGCTCAAATTTAAACCAGCAACTAAACCGCATTTGTTTACATTTTCCTGACGCAGACAGCCTTCTGCTGTAGCTCAGGTTTGACGGTAAATGTACTCCTTGCAGAGAAAGTTTGCCGTGACAGCTCTCTCGGGTAAAGGTCACGGCCGACAGCGAGAGCGGACAGTCTCGCGCGGGGCCCGCATGGGACTCCGGGCCAGAACACAGGGCCGCAAGGCATTTCCGGGCGCTGTCCCCTCAGAGCGGTGAGTGCGGGTCCCAAGGTCAATAGCTGCCGCAGAAGTGCCTCGCCGAGCATGCGCCGGGATGGGCGACGCAAGCCACGCCCCGGGCCACGCCCCCACTCAACGAGGGGTACAGTGTTTCCCAGCTCGGCAGCTAGGCGGGACACGGCGGCGGGCAGTCTGAGAGGCACAGGAGGCTCAACATGGCAGCGGTGCTTAGGAGAAGCCGCGGGGTGAGAGCAGCCCGGCACGGTGGGGCTGGGCGCGGGTACGGTGGTGTCAGAGGGCCGGGGAGAGGGCTGCGCTCCGGCCGCGCACCCCGCGATCTCCTTCCCTGTTCCCCGGCGCCTGCCCCCGCGGGTCGAGTTCTCCAGCCGACCCTCCCGGGAATCCCACCCACCCTGGCCAGAGGGAACCGGGCTCCCAGTTGGGCTCTCTGAACCCTGCGAGCAGTCCCCAGGGTCGCGCTTCGCCAGCCGCAGCCCAGACCCCAAGCGCAATTAGGGCGGCGAGGGGCGCTGCTGTCTGCCCGCCAGGGGTTGGGACGCGAGTGGGCCTCGGGCCTGGAGGACGAGAAGGAAGAGCGAGCCGCGCTGGCCCTCGGGTCCTTAATATACTTAGTACGCCTTTGGTTTCCTCAGGAGGAGGCGCACCCTTCCAGGTGCGTAAGTTAAAGAAAAAGCCCAGCTAGCTGCAGGACTTTTCAGACAACTTGTCTACATATTCTAGAACCTTAGATTCTAAATGCCTTTGATATCTGAGACAGTATTGACACGTCACAAATCTGGCGTTTAAATGACACGCAAAAACTGAATTAAAATTGTTGCTGATCAAAAGACCTGCGGTTTTAGAATTTACAGTAACTGTATTATTGCCCAGTTTTTGTAACTGCTACACAAGTCAGGGTGGACTCTGAAGGCAGAAATGAAGGGATCTTTACAATTATTATTAACTCGCACATCGGACAGGATTTCTCTGTCCCCAAGGAAGGATACAGAAAACTTAATAGCAAAGCTTATGTCCTTGTGTCTCTTCTTTGATACTCCTGTAAACAATGAAATTCCTAAATAAAACCGCGGGAGTATTTCATTGTAGTGGTGCTACTGTTGTAGAATTGATACTTCATTAAATTTGTTGTCTTTTGGATATTTTGCAATTCTGTTTTTCTGGGCAAAGAGCCCAAAATAATAAAATTGGCATTTTATGGCTTTTAATTATGTACTGGAAACATATACTAGTAAAAAAATTTTAAAAACAAATAATCTTACTGATATCATGCTTAATCGATAAAGAATAGAAGCTAGGAGTTTGTAAACAGTCATCAAACTCAGCAGTTCCAGGAGGAGATTTTGCATAATATCTTGGTTGAGCTCTAAGGGCCTCTGAATGATTGACATTATTATGTAGTTAACAGGTCAGTGGGCAGTGACCTCTAGCAATCTGCACTTTTTGTTTGATAGAACATTTTTTTCTGGAAGAATCAAGGTAAGTGGGTTTTTAATAAATTACAGTTCACTAAATGATTTCTTATTTAAAATCTGAGCAGACCATTTTGCCTGTTTTGTGAAGAACGACTTTTATGCAGTGGCTTTTACACAAGGGTACAATGGCGGCATGCTTGGTTTTGTTCCGTTGTGTATCTGTCTCCCTTGTGGAACCGGTGGCCAGTGACAGGACTGACAAAGCAGCACAGTAAGGTGGCGGATCGCACAGGCTCTTGCTGGTCAATGTAAAAAGTTTGAACCCTTTTTCCATAAGACCAAAGGGACCTTGACTAATTTACCTGACCTTTGTGAACCTCACGTTCTTCCTATGTAAAATAAGAATAAAAATAAATGCCTTAATCCTAGGCTTGACCTGGTATTTGTTGTGAGGACTGCAAAGAATAGGTTTGTTCTGTAAAGACTAGACAGTGAAGTCAAGAGAACCATGTTTTACTCCCA
>PVIC010021989.1:0-28095 GCA_004025085.1 Thryonomys swinderianus
GATCCAGTCTCATTTTAGCTTAGTACATGGGGAAATATGTGTGTCTAGACTCAGTCTTCTGCATGTGGGTGTCTAATTTTCCCAGCACTACTGATAAAGTGGCTATCTTTCCTCCAGTGCATGTTTTTGGCTCTTTGTCAAAGATCAAATATCTGTATATGCTTGTTTCTGCACCTTCTGTTTTGTCCCATTGAACCACATGTCTGTTTTTGGGCCAGTACCATACTGGTTTGACAAGTGAACTTTGTAGTGTATGTGATTTGAGAGTATGGTGTCATTCACCTGCTTTGCTTTTGTTTCCCAGAATTGCTTTTGATATTCGGATTCCATATACATTTTAGAATTTTTTTCTCCTGTTCTGTGATAATTGACATTAGTATTGTTTTTTAGGATTGCATTAAATCTGTTTATAACTCTTGGAAGCCTGTTGGATTATGTTAGTTCTCCCTGTCTAGGAAAAGGGGATGTTTTTCCATGTCCTTCTAGATTTCTTTTTTCAGTATGATGTAGTTTTTGTTGTAGAAATCTTGTACATTCTTAGGTTAATATCTAAATAGTTATTATTTTTGACGTTATTCTGAATGGTACCATTTTCCTAATAGCTTTTTTAGTGAGTTCATTATTAGAGCATAGGAATAGTATTGATTTTTGTGTTTATTTTGTATCCTGCTATAAACTGCTGAACTTGGCTATCAGTCTAGGAGTCCTTTGGTGGGGAGTTTTTGGGTCTTGTAAGTGAAGGGTCATGTCATCTGCAAATAATGATATTTTAACTTTGTCTTTTCGTATATGTATCCATTTTTATTTTTTTCTCTTGCCTGATTGCCCTGGATATTATTTTAAGGATTATGTTGAACACGAATGGTGATAATGAACATCCTTATCTTCTTCTGATTTTAGAGGCAAGGCTTTTAGCTTTTCCCCATTAATACATTGTTGACAGTAGGTTAATCATAAATGGCTTTTATCATTAATATATAGAGCTTTTATTGTTTTATTTATTTTATTCAAAGTTTTTATGATCAGTGCATGTTGGATTTTTTGGAAGCCTTTTCTGTATCTACTGAGATGATTGTGTGAGCTTTGTCTGTGCTTCTGTTTATATGATGAATTACATTTATTGATTTGCATACATTGAATCATCCTTACATCTTTAGGATGAGATCTTCCTGGTATATAATCTTTTTTTAATGATATGCCCTATTGTTTGCCAGTGTCTTGTTAAAGATTTTTGCTTCTAGATTAATTAGAAGAATTGAACTATAGTTCTCATAATGAGAACTATATTTCTCATTATTAGATTTTGGGATCAGAATAATGTTAAGTTTCTGAGAATGATATAGAAATTATTCCTTTCCTCTCAATTTTGTTAGTTTAAGGAGTATTTGTGTTAGATCTTCTCTGAAGTTCTTATAGAACTCAGCCGTGAATACATCAGTTCTTGGGCTTTTCTTAGTTTGCAGTTTTACTACTGCTTCAATTTCATTGCCTATTACTGGATTGTTCAAGATTTTTAAGCTTTCTTGTTTAATGTTGGCAATTTGTATGTATCTAAGAATCCCTTCATTTCTCCTGAGTTTTCCAATTGTTTAGCATATATGTGTGTGAAATAACTTTGGGCTAATAATTGTGAAATATTTTTTTTTTGAGACAGGGTCTCACTTTGTAGTTCAGGCTGGCTCTGAGCTCACTATGTAGCCCAGGCAAGCCTCGAACTCAGCAATCCTCCTGTCTCTGCCTCCTGAGTGCTGGGATTACAGGTGTGAGCCACCATGCCCGGCTTGTGAAACATTTTTGTGTTAATAATTTTCTGGATTTTGGCAGTGGTCCTTGTGATTTCCCTTTTCTAAATTTCTAATTGCATTAATTTGTCTTTTCTTTCCTTTTTTGGTAAGATTGGCTCATCTTAATATTTTATTTATTCTTTCAAAGATCCAGTTCTTCAGTTGATTGATTCTTTATATTTACTTTAGTCTCTGTTTCATTAATTTCTGCTCTAATCTTCATAATTTCCAGTTTTGTATAAGCTGTAGGTTTGGGTTGCTTTTGTTTTTCTAGGACTGCTTCCTGGGACCTCCTGTTCTGTCACGAGGCTCCTGAGAGCCCTGCTTTTTTTTTTTTTTAACAGACACCCAGCTGGACTACATGAGCAAGCTTCCTTGGGTGTGACCTTATCATCTTCACAAAACTTTTTTCTTCTTTCTTCTGTTAGTTGTTTGCATTGATGGACATGATGGCTTCTTAAAATGTCTCCAGTAACACACCTGTTATTCTTTTACTATACAACAGCCCCATTGTTCTGTTGATTGAATCAGATGAGTATAACATTTTATCTTATCAGACTGCTGAGGTTTGAGAGCTTATGTGTTACAGCAGCAAGTCTTAGTTTAGGGCAGACATTCTCTGTCCTTGCACCCCGTGTCCTTGCAGGTCCAGCTGTAGTGTCCTGTAGATGCGGTAGAGTGTTTCTGACCTACTGACCACTCCCAGGACTCCCCCCTAGGATGCTCTTATGTGCTCTGAATAATCTTCCCTTGCACATGTGAAGGACGGGTGAATGTGATGAGATAATTACTGCTTTGACCAGCATAGTGTTAATTTATAAACAATTTAGTCTGAGAGTCCCCTGATGAAGGGAAGTCAAGTGTTCACCAGATGTGAAGAAATGAATTGTGACAATAATCAAGTGACTTTGAAAGAGGCCCCTGAACTTCCAACAAGGCCCTGTCTCTGAACAACACCTTCATTGCAGCCTTCTGAGCACCTGGTCAGCCAGCCGAGGCCGTGCTTTGATGCCTGGCCATGCAAACTGTGAGGTAATGAACATGTTTCAAGCCCTGCTTGGAAAACCTGGTTTTGCATCATATAAACTAGGGTAAAAGAGAATACATAGATGTGTGTTTAAAATGATCACAAGCTGTGTCAAATATACAGAAAGTAACAGAGAATAGTGTTAACTAGCACACACCACATTTTGAGTGTGAAGTTTGAACAAATATTAACAGTCTTCTGGACTTCAGATTTTTCCCCAGGAATAAAATATTATAAGTAACATGGAAGTCTCCTGTGTAGCTTTTTCTAATTCTGGATTCCTCATTACCTTATAAGAAGCAACCCACAGTTCTAAAGATTGCTAATTAGCATTTCTGTGCATTTACAAGTATTATTTCACTATATAGGTATATGTCTAAACAATATGTCATCATTTCTTTCCATTCGAGCTTCCTTTAATAGAAAGATTAAAACTCTTATCATGACTGTCTTCTGTTGATTAGCCAAGGTACTACTGTCTGGTTTGACAGTACAGACTGAACCAGATTTTGTCAGTTGTGGCGACAGTGACGTTTACAGCTTCCTGAACAGGTGTGAGTCCCAGTGCATGGACTGGGCCCGGCAGCAGGGTCAGGACAGGCCAAGCATCTGGCCACAGCTTCTGGCGGAGCCGCATGTGTCTCTGCTGGGGGAAGGACTAAAGACACCCTGCAGAGGACTAAAGATGCCCCTGGCTTGTTTCTTGACTCCTGGGCCAGCACATGGAGCAGAGCTGGCCTGCAGGGCGGCGGTATTTGCCTGTGACGACGTTTGTGTGAAGAATACACCTTTTCAGTGTTAATGGAATTTGTTATTGCAGCACAGCCTGAATCACTCTGTCTGACATGGAAGTACACGACATCATCTTATTTTTAAAATTTTTCTTAATTTTAGGAAAAAATAAAACAAAATTTCATGAGTAATAAGAGAATACCAATAGTTATTACACTGTGTATTGTGACCTTCAAAGTAATTACTCAGAGTACAAGATGTAAACCAAAAAGATTCTTACAAAACAGGAGCAGACAGACAAACAATATTGCTGTATTCCTTTTATAGTCCACCCATATTAAAACCTTTGTCCTTTTTTCTACCTTGTCCAATAGTGACTTGGTAATGGAAGCTTATTTTTGAGTAGTCGGCTTAATTATTTTTTGATTATCTTATTATTTCTAAACCTTAAGTTGTCTTAAATTTAAGATGTCTTTGTGCTTTATAAGGTGGCTATTGCCACATACACACATGTATATGTATATGTATATATATATATAAAATACTATTTTTTTTTTGAGACAGGGTCTTGCTTTGTATTTCAGGCCGGCTCTGAGCTCACTATGTAGCCTAGGCAAGCTTCGAACGCAGCAATCCTCCTGTCTCTGCCTCCCTAGTGCTGGGATTACAGGCGTGAACCACCACACTCGGCATAATACTATATTAATAATAACATATATATTAGAATTTTGATCATGTCCCTCCCAATACTTTCCCTTATCTTGCCTCTCCCCCCACCCAGTCTCTAGCTGGGGATATTATGAAAATCAAATCCAGTATTTCTTTCTGTTCCTTGAGGTATTATAATCCATTTCCATGGTTGTGGTCTCTGCTAATTTAGCTCACAGATTGGGTTGGCATGGTTCTGGGTGTGGAAAATGGAAAGGCCTACTCTGGATGTGGGTGGTACCACTCAAAGGGTGGGTAGCCTGGATGGATATAAAGGGACAGAAAGAAGGCAGGCCTGTTGCTGTGTCTTTGCTACTTCCGTGCTTTGATGCTTTCTGCGTGCCATAAACCATTTCTCCTCGGAGTCCCCTCTGTCATGCCACTTTGCTTTGGAGCCATCAATTAGAAACTGAAACTTCTACAAACTGTGATCTATAATAAACCTTTCCTCCTTTAACTTTGGGTGTCAAGCATTTTGTTTGAACAATGAGAAAAGTCAACACCCTTAATCCAGTATCACATACCTGCGATTCAGCCTTAAAGCCCCACCTCTGAGCACATGAGGCTTTGAGAGGACATCTAGATACAAACTCCAACAGCAAACACCCAAGAATATATCACATTTGTTAAATAACACACAATTGTACCTAGTAACATGTGATGTGCAAGTAACATATGCAGGTATGTCATAGTGACGCAGGAGAGTTAAGGCCTAACTCCCCACCTGAAACCCGAGTTCGTGTTCTCTAAAAATTGAAGAATGAATTTTAGGAACGACGGAGGTTTGAGTAGGAAAATTTTATTAAGAGAGAAAGCTTCTGCCTTAAGAGAGACAGAAGGGGGGCCCGGAAAGTGGGTAACCCCCCTACCTCACTTTTTAGAGGGCTTTTATGGAGCAAAGCCATGAGGTGAGGCGGGTCTGAAATAGGGGGCTACCAATAAGATTTGAAAGAAATGGGCAAACTGTGACTAACCAGTGGGTAAAGGACAAGCATAGTTACTTCAGCAACCTTTTGACTGAATAGGGTCCATTGAGAAATCAAACCCTAGAGGGTCTTGCTTGTCCGGAGACTCCTCCAGGTGGTTCAAGGTCCTGCCCATTATCTGGGGATTTTGCAGTTGTTGCATTCCAGGGAGGGGCTGGATCCGGATTTTGACATTCCATCCTGGGAGAGTGAGGTCTGCCGGTGACTGCTGTCTGGAAGTGTAGTTCCTCATTTATGGTGCTGACCTTTGAGGATGTCCTCTTTTGCAAGTCTTTCAAGTCTGCCTACACATGTCTACCTGGCTATTATACCTATAATAATAGCATTTAAAAAAATCCTCCAATAAAAAGTTATTGTAAAACAGCTTTATATTTATCAGAAATATGTGAAGATTGAGAGTCCTATCTATACAATATCATTTCTTTGATTACTACAATCTTATATTTACATGGTTCAGTTATTACACTTGATCTTAGCCAAAAGGCCGAGAAGTGATCCATGGTTCAGTTATTAAAATTAATCATCTAATACTGATACATTTACTGAAGTCTCTTTAGGCTCTTGGCTATGACCGCTTTTCAAACTGCTTTTTTTTGTTGTTGTTTGTTTTTTTGAGACAGGGTCTCGTGTTGTAGTTCAGGCTGGCCCCAGCTCACTCTGTAGCCCAGACAAGCCTGGAACTCAGCAATCCTCCTGTCTCTGCCTCCCGAGTGCTGGGATGACAGGCGTGAGCCACCACGCCCGGCTCAAACTGCTTTTTTTGATGTCCGCAGTGGTTTTGAGTGCCCTCAGTATTTTGCAGAGCTCTCTTCTGCTGAGATTTGTCTGCTGTTTTTCTGATGACTGCAGTGAGGTTACGTAGCTGGGGTCAGACCACAGAGGGGAAGCGGCACTGTCCTCACTTCTTACCCAGGGCACACGCTGTCAACGTGATCGATCACTGTGCACGCAGACAGTGGCCAAACTAGTTTTGGTCAGGTTTCTACAATTGCTCCTTCCCTGTCATTTCTAGCTATATAATCTGAGGTCAGTAAACCTCTTGAGGCTTGATTTCTTCATTTTTAGAACAGGAACTATGAGGCTCTCAGAATTGTAATGAAATAAAAGAAGATCGCATTGTGTACTATAGCTTCCAGGGAAGTTTATTTAAATTTTAATGACTGTCAAGCATATCGAAAAGGAATTTTCATTTTGCAGCAGCAACTTTACAACTCAGAGACACAGAGAAGCTTGTTCAGTTTTTTTTTTCCCCTCACAAGCTTATAATTGTGATTGAAGAAAAGTAAAAAATGTTTGTGCTTCTGCATGGTGGGTTTAAGAAAGACAGGAAAAGAAATATTCACAGTTAATGATGGAAGAGAATGCCTCAGCTGATTTTTTCATGGCCACTCGTTTAGGGCGCCTCTATTAATATGCCTTTCATAGTAGGGTTCACAGCAACCCTGTGGCTTTTGAATTAAATGACAAAAACACTTCACTTGTGACAGTTTACAACTGTGAGGAAACATTTATAGAGTCAAAATACCGTTCTGAGGGTCAGGAATTTAGGCTTAATTTGGTGATTCTTGCTCAGGCTTTTTAGAAAGGCTCAATTCAAGATGGTGGCAGGTACTCCAGCCTCGCCTGAGGCTAACCAGTCACCTTCTATAAAGGCCTTTCCAGGGCTCTTGTTAGGAGGCCTTTGCTTTTTTTTTTTTCATTATTTAGTAAACTTTATTGGTACAATATATACACAGCTCACAATCACACACAACATTCAGGAATTTGTACCAATATGTGACACAGGTCAATTCTCATTTTTACCCACATCCCTGCTTCCCCACCCCCTCCCCACCCACTATATACATACTCTTTTATTTTTTTCCAAATCATATTTATTCCTTTCCTTCATTACATTCCCACACCAAATTCCTTTTGGATATTTCCCATTCTACAAAAACTATGATACATTCTAGAGCTTCTTTACCTCCACAGGTGCTTATATCAAAGAAAAGATCCGGTATTTGCATATCTATGTTCTATTTATTTCACTTATTAGTGTATCCTCCAGGTGTCTCCATTTGCACATAAATGAATGAATCTTGTCATTCTTTATGGCAGAGTAATACTCCATTAAAAACCCACATCTTCTTTATCCAGTAGGAGGCCTTTGCTTCTCACTACACCAGCCTCTCCTCAGCCAAGACAAGAGACCAGTAAGAGAAAGCTTATGTGAGGTTTTGTAAAGTTCGTTTCAGCCTTTTCCTCTGTGTGTTTCCTTCTGCCTTTGCTGTAGGGGGCTTTCTTCCCCCTGGAACCTTGATCTCAATAGAAGAACAATATTTACATCAATTAGGTGGTCCAGTTCTCCAGTAGACAGTAGGTAATGGTCTTCCTCTCCAAGTCTACAGGAACCCAGTAAGCATAAGTTTATAAAGGTTGAGTGTGCGGTTAGCCATGGGGAGGCTGATCAATACCATCACTAACAGTGTCTTTTGTGAGAACAGGGATTTGTCTGAATTTGTTTTCAGGTGTCCTTCCAGCACCTTTCAGAAAAATTGGTGTGTTGTGTGTACTCACAAAGTGCTGTATGAATTTGGAAGGGGGAGAAAGAGGAAGAGGGGGATTAACTTTGGACAAAACATGATGGGCTACACATCGCACTGGGTACTTTGAATACATTATTCTACTAAATCTTTGCATTCCTGTGGCCAGAAGCAAAGTCAGACTGCTAATCAATGACAAAGGTAAGCTTCACATTCTGAGTATATGGAATTTAAACATTTAATATCTTTATCTACATGACAATAACTAAATATTCAAAGTAAGGAAACAATACATTTTACTTTCTTGTAAATTAATACCTATTATATATCCATATTTTTGGACTGTCTTATAGACTGTAACCATGAACTATAAATCCACTTACTGTTTAGAATGTAACATCTACAAATTAGTGGAATTTTGAAAGTACAAATGGAGCATGACCTCATGCTGAAACCACTCTTCGTCATCTGTTTATTGTTTCTTTCTCTTTTTTGGCCAATGATGGAAACTGAGTAGCCTGTTGGGCCTGAAAACTTCTTTTGATCAAGTGAATCAGTGCTGTCTTGACTTTACTTTCTGTAATAATTGAAAGGATGGATTAGGTATTGCATCTTTTAAATAGCCACCAAAAATCATAGTTAAAAAAAATCCCAGTAAAATTCCTATTTTTTCTCTGAGCAATAAGACTTTACAATCACAACTACTTAAGTGTGCAATGTATTTAGTGGTATACTTTCTTGCAAATACATAAAAGCAAAATAGTCAGGGGGGTCTGCAAATCAGCAGTGAGCAAGTAATCCTCCAAGGCCGTCAGGGTCCAAAGGTACTTTTATTCAGCTAGGGAGTCACGTTGTTGACAAAGAGCTTACTAAACACTGAATAGAAGAAAACCATTTACAAGAAATAGGCCATTTGGTGCATCCAATCAGTGGTTAATCTAGACCTGGCAGAGAAGCCCAGGCATTGTGTTAGCATCCTGGAATGCACACGGGTCATGCATTTTCTTTCTCATTTGTTCCAATCACAAACTAATCCAGCTTTCTGGGCTGTGTACTGCAGAGTCTGTCCGTGGATGCAAGAAGAGAGATTGAAAAATAACGTGCCAAAAATTTAGATTATATAATCTATTTAGGGAAATACTTAAATATAGCAAATTTTAATCAAGCCTTCTGCACTGTTCTAGCCATGTGAATATAGATTAGTTTTCTTCAGGAAAAATTATGAAAACTATATGTGTATTATTTTCAGCAATCTAAAAGAATATTGTTGAATTGGAAATGTAAAGCATACTGTAGGAAATTGAGAATATGGTAATTATTTCAATGTGAAATATAATTAAATCTCTTGGAGAGATAACATAAATCTTACTCAAACATGATTCTAATAGTGAGCAGCTCCTTAGGAAGAGCTCTTGGCCTGATAGGACTGATCTGATATCACAAAGATCTTTAAAGAGACAGGTGCCAAAGCTCTGGGAAACTTTGACTCCAGAGAATAGGGGGTTCTTGGGAGAGATTTGAGAAGGGATGCAGTGTTATAAAACTCACACTGTAAAATGGTCTTCCTTGTCTTGTGCTGAGAATACATGTTAGAAGATGTATAGAAGAAGGGAAGTCAAAGCGCAGATAATGTGGCCAGCTGGATGAAACATACGATGGCTTGAGCTGAGGAAGTAGAAGGAGAAATGTTAAGAAATTATTAGTCTCTAGAAATATTTGGAAGATAGAGCCCTCTCCCTGTCCATGGCCAACATCTCTCAGGCTTCAAATATTAGCAGAGTCGTCTTGTGTAAAGAAATAGAAACACTCTAATACATATTGGAAAAGCAAGCTATGCTAAGAAATCATTTATTTTGTCATTCGAGATGGATGTATTTCAAGTCAACCTGAATTTTCTTATAAAATAAATGAATTATATCCATGAAAGCATGAACATTTGTTTTTAGAATTAAGCAATGTAATCTGAACGATAATGCATGTAATTCACTATGGATTTCTTATGTTCAATTTCCCAGCCAGAGTTATAATTGGGCTTCACAATTAGTAGATGAAAGTGTGTGGTGGTCTGAGTTGACTTTTGCCCTTGTGATAATAGTGGAGACATTTAAATTTTGGTATGTTCACCTTAGGTGCTAACTACATTTGGGGGGAAAATAAAAGAATAATCTCAGATTTAATATTTGGGAAAATTCATTATTACAGGAATTACCTGTTATCCAAATGAGAAAACTTGCTTTTTGGTGTCTTTAGCAGCAACATAATCTACTGTTTTTTGGAAAAACAATTCAGAGACAGCATTGCTGGATCGTATAATAGTTCCACTTTTCATTTCTTTGAGGAACCTCTATGATATTTTCAATAGTGACTGTTAGATTTTATATTCCTACAAATGATGTGCAAGAATTCTGATTTCTCTACGTGCTCACCAGCTCTTTCTTCTCCTCCTCCCTCCCTCCTTCCCTTCCTTTGCCTGTCTTTCTTCTTTATATCCTCCATTCTCTCTTCCTCTTTGACAGTAATCATCCTGACAGCATGAGGTAAAATCTCACTATGACTTTGAATTGTATTATCCTAATATTTAGTGAGGTGGGGCACTTTTTTCATGAATCTGTTGATCATTCCTGTGTTTTCTTTGAAGAAATGTCTAATTATTTTGCCCATGTTAAAACTGAGTTATTAGGGTTTAGATTTTATTCTATTAAGCCGCAGAAGTTCCTTCTGTGTTTTAGAGATTAGCTATGTATCAGCTGTCTGGTGTGCAAATATGTTCCTCTTTTTGTTGGTGCCCTTTTGCACTGTTTTCTTTGCTAGGGAGAAGTTTGTAGGTGGATCACTCTTGTTTATCTACTTTGGCTTTGGCTGTCCCACTTTGGGTATCATACACATGCAGTCCTTGTTAAGGACAATATTGTGAAGCTTTCCTTTTTGTTTTCTTCTAGAATTGTAGCACTTCTGGTCCTATATTGAAGCCTTTAACCTGTGCTGAATTTACTTTTGGGTATGGTGTAAAGTATGGCTCCAAATTATTTTGGATGTAGATATCAATTTTTCCCAATACAATTTGTTGAACAGGCTATGTATATATTTTAATTGAAGTCTTTTTGGTTACATTTTATGTACAGCTCACAATCACATTCAACACTGGGGAATTTGTATCAGTATATGACACGGGTTAATTTTCATTTTTACCCATATCCCTACCCACCCCACAACACCCCACCCCCTATATACATGTGCTTTCTTTTTCTTTTTAAATAATATTTATTCTTTCCCTGAAAAGGCTATATTATACCCATTGTTTATTCTTGGAACCTGTGGGGGAATCAACTGACTATACTGAGCTATATTTCTGGACACTGTAATCTGTTCACTTTTCTAAATGTCTGTTTTATGTTTAAAGCACACCATTTTAATTATTATTATTTTGCAATATAATTTGAATTAAATAAATAAATAAAAATGATGCCTCCAGCTTGATATGTCATGCTTCCAGATGAATCTAAAACTTTTTTCTCTTTCTGCATTAATTAGTATTTCCAGAACTATTAGGACACAGTGTTCACTGCAGCACTAGTCACAACTGTCAGGAGGTAGAGACAATTGAAATGTCAGGCAACAGATTAATGGACATAGAATTTAAAAGAACATGGTATGGTATACATACAGTGGAGTACTCTTTAATTATCCTTATTAAAAACGGATATCCTAGGTATGGGAATTTAGCTTAGTGGCACCGTGCCTGTCTTCAGTGTAAGGTCCTGAGTTCGATCCCTGGTACTGAAAAAAAAAAGCCAGATATCTTGTTATTATTGATGAACCATGAAGATGTTATGCAAAATAAAATAGGCCAATCACAGAAAAGCAACTATGATTCTACTGACTTAAAGAATCTAAAATAGTTAAACTCATAAAATCACAGAATGAAGTGGTGAGGATTAGGGGTTGGCTGTGAGGAAAAGGAGAAAGATGAAATTGTTAAATAATGAGCACAAAGTTTCAATTATGCAAAATCAATAAGCTCTAGAGATCTGTGCCTATTTACTATTGTGTGTATGGTGAATAATGCCCTTATTAAGCATTTAAAAATGTGTTCTTAGCACAGTAAAATAAAAAAAAATACAGCATCAATGCAACTTTTATCTAGGATACATCAAGGCTGTAATGCAATGTCTTGAAATAAATTATTTTAAAACTATATAAAAATGTTACATGCTTAAATTGATTCTAAAATAAACAAACATTACATCTCGTAGTTCTATTTATTTATCCTGCAGTTACTGTAAATGTCATTTTTACATCAGCTCAGTTACTGTCATTGCTTCACCTTTAGACTGGAGAGAAGAATGTTGTTGGATGTAGCTTTATTTTTTCATAGCATCTTCTACATAAAAGTGATCCAAGAACTCAACTGATTTTTAAATTTTTTAATAAATTGAGTTTATTGGTACATTTTAGGAATACATTGTGATCACATTCTTCATTGAGAATCTGTACCTGTACATAGTACATCTTGATTCTTTTTTTTGCTTTTGAGACAGGGTCTCGCTTTGTAGTTCAGGCTGGCCCTGAGCTCACTATGGTGCCCAGGCAAGCTGCCACAAACTCAGCAATCCTCCTGTCTCTGCCTCCCGAGTGCTGGGATTATAGGCGTGAGCCACCACGCCCAGCATCTGTGGTATGCGGTGTTGACTGTTGGTGGATGTGTCTCCATGCCCAGCATTCTATGTGGTTACCAGGGATCGAACTCAGGACCTTGCGCTTGCGAGGCAGGCGCCGGAACCACTGAGCTAACCCTCCAGCCCTACATCTTGATTCTTGTATTTTCCCATTCCCCTGCCCTCCCTTCAGCCTATCCACCTCCATATACTTAAGCTTTGTTTCCGTTTTTTCCTTTTTACCATCAGTTTTTTCCTTATTTGTTCCCCCCAGATCCTCTTTTCCTTTGAACATTTTCCTCCTATATCACAATACCTATCATACCTTATGGACCTCTTTATGTTATTTGCTTAACTTAATCACCAGATTCATTAGAGTAGCTGGGTACAAAGTGAGCACTCAAAAATCAATAGCCTTCCTCAACTGGAGACTGGATAAAGAAGATGTGGTTTTTCTATAAAGTGGAGTATTACTCTGCCTTAAAGAGTAAGTTTGCATCAATTACACTCAAAGGGATGTACCTTCAGGACATACTCATAAGGGAAATAAATAGGTCACAGATATGTAAATATCATATCTGTTCTCTGGTATGAGAAATTGAAGATGTTAATTTCTAGCATGTATGATGGATATTGTGAAATAGAAAATATGCAAAGGGAAACATGGAGAACTGAATAATGAGGGGTAAAGAAAAAATACAATGGTAATAAAAAAAGGGAAACAAAGCTTATGTATTTAGGCGGTGGAGTGTTGTGGGGTGAGTAGGGAAACAGAAAAAAAATGAGAATTAAATTGTGTCTTACACTGGTGCAAATTCCCTATATTGAGTGTGATCATGATGTGTATATACAATGTACCGATAAATATAAAAATTAAAAAAATGGGCTTCCTATATACAAGAAACAGACTCACTGAGAGATAAACTGGGGAAACAGTTCTTTCACAAGTGCACCCAAAAAGATGAAATATCTAGGAATCAGTCTAACAAAGCAGGTGAAAGACTTCTACTGACTTAAAGAATCTGAAAACTACAGCCTTCTGAAAAAGGAGATCAAAGAGGATACCAGAAGGTGGGAAGCCATCCCTTGCTCCTGCGCAGGAAGGACCGACATTGTCAGAATGTTATGACCCCCAGACTGCCAGTTTTTAAAATCACTAGGAAAACTGAAGATGCAAAGCACAATGGTTTGCTCAGTTATTTATTCTTCATAAAGTTCCCGATTTGAAGCTAAATCTTTCCAACATATCTACTCTATTTTACTTTCATTCATTTATTAATTACAAATAATGTTTTCAAGTTGGTGACTTGACATCTGGAGACGTGGCCGGTTCTTTACTCGTAGTGCTCCCCGTCAGGGCGGGCGCGCTCAGGCCTCAGAGTGAGAACATCTGGAGAACAGCGAGGGAAGATTGCAGTTAGATCCCTGATGAACGTTTGCCTCATTTTCTGCGTCACATTTCTAATATGGGAACGTCCTCATCTCAAGAAATATGTCCTGTGTTTTAGGACTGTAACTGAGTTTTGTTACTATTTGGAAAAGAAACAACTGGAACTAAAAATGATTATATGACTCATGACTACATTTGCATATGATACGTTAAAGCTATGACTATGATTAGCAACTTCTCTTTATTTTTCTTCAAGACTGGATTTATGAGAAGAATATTCTTCTAAATTGTCACGATATGTCATTTATTAGAAACATTTCTATACAAAGAAAAATGGAGATAGCCAAATAGGAAGTGGGAAAACTTGAAATAATTCCCCAAATTACCTATTTTGTTGCTTCAAAAGTATTTTAATATATATGTTAATTTGCTTCATTTATACTAACAGTTTCTTGGTTCATTGGAAAGTTTTATGCTGTTATCTGTTTCTTCTTTGTAAGAGAGAATTTTTTCTATATACTCTGAGCAACTGCTTTTGAAGTTAATGATATAGTGTATTAACTGACATTATTCTCTTCTTATTTTGTTATGAAATTTTCTTTGATTTTTTTCATAAAGTAAACCAATTATTAAAAAGGGCTTTTTGTGAGATCATCTCTTCATGATTAAGTTCAAACTAGCAGTATTTACTGCAGCAAATTGTACCAGTGTCTGCAGACGTTACAACAGAGTTCAATTCTATTTGAATTCTTGGAGAAACATTCTGATTAAAAATATTTCATGGTTATTAAAATCTTATAAAATTAAAATTAGACAGTATATATCCTTCTAAAAGCAACTGCATAGTGTTGTTGGTGACAGGTAACAACACCACTAATTACATTCCTATAGTTACTAATATTCAGTTATCAGAAGTCATACATTGTAGCCAAGAAAATCAATACTTCTGGACAGTTTCTTTCTGAATGGAATTGTTTCAGTGTTGAAATTTGCACTAGTTTGGGATTTTAGAAGTTAAATATTATTGGTGGTAGAGTGGACCTTGGGAATAGTGAGAAAAGGAAGCATATTTCACGTTCCCCTGAAAGCAGCCTATGTTCAAACTAACAGTGGCTTACAAGAGGTGCCATGTATTTCTGTCTTGCACAAGTGTCTGGAATTAGGTGGTCTGGGACCACCGTGGTCCCTTTCAAGTGTCCTGGCTGGATGTCCTTCTGTATTGTGTCCTTTCTGTCTGTCCAGTAACAAACACATCATTACTGAACATGGGGACCCAGCTTCTGGCATCTCGTCTGTGTTCTACCCTTGAAAAAAGACTTAAGTTGGAGGGGCGGAAGGGAGTCTGGATGGGGCTTCCTGTGAAGAGCGAGTCCTGATTTCAATCAAGCATGATTCGCCAAGCATTTGGGCGCCACTTCTTATTCATATGCTACATAGAACTTCAGTAGAGCCCATGAAAGTCTTTTTTCTTGTCTGTATTTGTTGGCCCAGATAAAAATCAGATTTATTGTTCTGATAAAGTCAGAAGTAGCAGTGAAGAAAACTACTCATGGCATAAGTGGTCTTAAGGGGAAACAAACAGGCTTGTAATGCACTTTTTGAAAGAATGAAAAACACTGTTAATGGAGTTTACACTTAAATCTTGTCTTAGAACTAAGCTTGTAGTTTAAAATAAGATAAGCTAAGATGATTTTTTTCCTCTAGCAAAAATATGATTTTCAATTGAGTGGCATTCCTCAAATTAATAGAAATGTCTTCTCTATGTGATTATTAATCCAAATTAATAAATAGTTTAAACCACAGTCACAATCAGGTGTCAGTTTTTTTTTTTTTTTTTGAGACCGGGTCTTGCTTTGTAGTTCAGGCTGGCCCTGAGCTCACTATGTAGCCCAGGCAAGCCTCGAACTCAGCAGTCCTCCTGCCTCTGCCTCCCGAGTGCTGGGATTACAGGTGTGAGCCACCATGCCCGGCACAGGTGTCAGTTTTAAATTCCTGAATATGGAGAGAAGGTTTATGGGAAATGAGGTAGACAAAATGCATGGGAAAAAAATCTCCACTGTGAGCTTTGCCGTGGAGAGAGGCCAATGCTCACCACAGATGACAGCAAATGTTTGAAGCGATGGCTGAGTTGATTGGCTTAATTTGTTTTTTCTTCAGAGTATCCAAAAATCATAGCACCCTTTTGTACTCTGTAAATACATACACTTATAACTTGTCACTATAAAATTTAAAACATAGGTATTCAAACAAAATAATAAGATTATTCACTGTAATGAAAAGGCAGAAAAAAGCCAAATACCTATTAATGAATAGATGAGCAAAGTACTGTAGACCCATGAGTGGAATGTTATTTAGTCATAACAAGGAATAAGTACTGGTTTATGCTATGATATGCATTAATCTTGAAAACATGTCAAATGAGAGACAACAGATTCCAAAGTCCATATACTACTTGATTCCTTTTTTTTTTTTTTTTTTTGAGACAGGCTCTCGCTTTGTAGTTCAGGCTGGCCCTGAGCTCACTATGTAGCCCAGGCAAGCCTCGAACTCAGCAATCCTCCTGTCTCTGCCTCCCGAGTGCTGGGATGACAGGCGTGAGCCACCATGCCCGGCACTGTGGTATGTGGTATTGATTGCCGGTGGGCGTGAGTCACCATGCCCAGCATTGTATGTGGTTACCAGGGATCGAACTCAGGACCTTGCACTTGCGAGGCAGGCGCCAGAACCACTGAGCTAACCCTCCGGCCCTTGATTCCTTTTATATTAAGTGTCCAGAGCAGGGAAATACACGGAAGCACACTGAATAGTAGTTGAATATGGCTGTGGGGAGGAGGAATGGGAAATGACTGGTTAACACATATGAGGTTTCTTTTCTGTGTCATAAAAAGTGCTGGAATTATAGTGGAAGATGCTAAAAACTGCAGAATTGTATATGCTTAAAATGCTTAAAGTGGTTGTTATGGTTTAGGTTTGGAACATCTCTTCACCCCAAGCCTCATGTATCTAGAGGTGAAGGTTTGGAAGGTGATTGGGTCATAAGAGCTTTAAATATCTCAGTGAGTCAATCTGGTGATGAATCTATAGCAAACTGTGCTGTTAGGAGGGGGATCAGGTCGGAGCTGGGTCCCCAGAGGGCGGGACCTGGGTGGTGTATTTTCCTGCAGGGATCTGCCCTTCCCCCTCTGCTTCTTGGCCACCTGACATGAGCAGTGTTCCTGCCCAGCCTGTCCTTCCAGCCTTTTCGGCTTCGCGGGCAGCGATCATGGACTGTAACCATGAACCCAAACAAATCCTTCCCCCTTTAGACCCTGGGCGTGAAGTATTGCACGTTGGGGATGAGAAAGTGACTTAGACGGTGGTAAATTTTATGTTAAGTGAGTTGTGCTTCAATTAAAGTGCAGTGTTGTAGTAGAACTTTTTTCAAAGTAATCATCAAAGGTAAATCAATCTATTTAATCAACCTTCATTTATTCTGTCTGATGAAGTGGGAAGTATCACTACAGCCTTTCTGCCACATCAAACAATGATGGTATTTCAAGGAAAAAGACAAGTGTGATGTTTACTCCTATCTCACTCCAGAAGGAACAGGAGTTATTAGGAAATCAAGCAACAAATGCAGGCGAGGCTGTGGTGAAAAAAGAACCCTCCTAGGTTGTTGGTGGGAGTGTAAAGTAGTGTGACTATTATGGAAATCTGTGTGGAGATGTCTCAAAAAACTGAAATTAGGAATTTCATATGACCCAGTGGTACAAGTCATCATACTACAGCAATATATATACAACAATATTTATAGCAGCTCAGCTCATAATAGCTAAATCCTGGAACCAGTTTCTATACCTGTCAACAGATGATTAGATCAAGACAATGTGGTATCTCTATAAAATGGAATTCTACCCTGCTTTGTTTGTTCGTTTGTTTTGTGACAAGATCTCACTATGGAGTTCAGACTGGCCCTGAACTTGCTATTATAGCCCAGGCTGGCCTCGAGCTTATGACAGTCCTCCTGTGTCAGCTTCCTGAGTGCTGGGATTATAGGTGTGAGCCACCACACACAATTCTTAGTCTGCTATAAAGAATGACAAATTTCAGAAATTTGTAGGAAAATGGATCTGCTTGGAAAAATTATCTTGAGCAAAATAAAACAGACACAGAAGCTTAAATGCCAGACAGTAGCTCTCACATGATGTTAGTCAAAGCACAAAGACAGTAATAAAAGATGGATATAAAGGGGCAAAGAAATAGATCTCATGCTGTAGGGAAGTAGCCCAAGGGAAAGAGGTTGAGGGGAGAGGAGGAGAACTGTACAGAGAAGGCCAGTGTCTACTGCCCACCCACAGGAAGATGTCACCCCAGGAAAGTCACTGCAGAGCAGTGGAACAGTTTCAAAAGTGTATATAAAAGAACCTTGAAACATACAGATTGTCTTAGATCTTGAATTCCAGTCATTCCTCGGACATCCTAGGTCTCACTCGTGTGTGGCACAAGGTCATGAGAAAAGTCTGTTTGGACTATTTTATCTGCTATAGACCTGTCTTTGCTGAGTTATAATTAGATACCATGCTTTCCAATTGCATTGAAAATCACAATAAAATGCTTTCCCATGTATGTCACTTCATTTGTCTTAGAAATGTTGAGGAATTAACCTTTCCCATGTTCAATAATCCTTATATGAGGAAATATGACATTTATTTCAAGGATCAGTAAAAGATGTTTCTGTTGGGCCAGAGATTTAGCTCAGTGGTTCTGGCGCCTGCCTCGCAAGTGTAAGGTCCTGAGTTCGATCCCGGTAACCACATACAATGCTGGGCGTGGTGACTCACGCTCACCAGCAATCAATACCATATACCACAGTGCCGGGCATGGTGGCTCACGCCTGTCATCCCAGCACTCGGGAGGCAGAGACAGGAGGATTGCTGAGTTCAAGGTTTGCCTGGGCTACATAGTGAGCTCAGGGCCAGCCTGAACTACAAAGCGAGACTCTGTCTGATAAAACAAACAAACAAACAAACAAACAAACAAAGATGCTCCTGTTGAAGAGTAGCTTCTTTCTTTTCTCAGTGGCCTAAAATTTGAAACTGATTTTACTTACCTTGTTGCTCTGACAACAAGCAAATGAAGAACAAAATTTCTGCACTGACTTGAATATATTTCAGGATTTTATCATGTGTGCAGTTGCAAATTATTTATTTTATGCTCTTTTCTTTCTGTTACATCTATAAGTTCTTTGTATCCTATTTTAGTTCACTTTATTTTACTATATAATGTATTTCTTCAATTTCTTTATATTTCCTATTTTTTTTTTTCAGTACCAGGGATCGAACTCAGGTCCTTGTGCATCCAAGGTTGGTGCGGTACCACTTGAGCTAAATCTCCAGCCTTAAATTTCCTAATATTTTTTACACAGTTCCCCTGAAGGCCATTCACTGAGTTTGTTTTGATGTAACAACTCTATTTAAACCAGCTTAATCTAGTGTAGACAAAATATTGAAGGAGAAAGTCCCAAAGACATTGCACAATGCAGATTGTCTGCAGACTAGAAATGGACAGAAATATGAAGCAGTGAGTGACTTGGACATTAAGAGGCTCCTGGGTTTGAGGCTACTCTGCAAGCAACAGAGGCTGGAAATTTAGTTCCTGCAGAATAATTGGTTCTACAATTTTCCATTTAAAGAAATTACACTATAGTTACATAATTGTGGAGCTAACTTCTTTCATTTAATGATTCTTAAAATTTATGTTATTTTGGACCAACTAGGGCAAGTAGCTCTTGTAGGGGCCAGGATGGCAGGAGATTCTAGAATAGGGGTCTTCAAAAGGCACATGCTTTTTTTCAACCATACTTGGAAGCTCATTTCCCATGAAGAATCTGTAGACCCACCCCCTTCAAAAAAACCACCACCTGCATCAAGTAATTTCTTAAACTGCTTTAAGAGACCAAGAAAATTGACAAGAAATTATAATGAGTTGCTATATTTATCAAGTTCCTGCTGAGTAAAACACACACAAAACATTGTAAGTATTTTTCTGGAATTATGCAGTTGGTTTTATTCTCTTCTATGTATTTAGCCTATGTGAAATTACTAGTCTTAGAGGCATCTTAAATATAGTAATGGTCACTACAGTTTATATCTTTGCAAATTTCTAGTTTTTCCTCAACATTTTTGAGATACCAAAAGGAGATGTCAACAAATGAATCCTATAATAGTTTTTTAAAAATTTAAAACTCCTCTACATACTTTTGGAATAAGAAAAGATTAAGAATGGTGGATTATCTGAATTTTTTCATGGCATCTGTAAAGTGTGACCAGCATGCTCTTTCAATTGCTGCTAAGAGGTTTTCTCTCACGCACTCAATCTATGTCATCCAAACGTTACACAGTGACTTGAATTGTTGGGCATGGGTAAGAGCCTGGGATACACACATCAGTGACAATCTGGGCTAAATATTAGAATTCTAAATCAGATGTTTTCATCTTATTGCTTATGACTTGGATTTGCTCCTGTGCCTCAGACTGTAGTGACAACGGTAAGATGATATCCTTAGAGAGGGCGCCCGCACTGGACAGTGCCCCAGCTTCTTTGATGAACGTTGTCTCCTGGGAACTTCTGGACAGCTTCACGATGTGGTTTTGTTACTCCTTGTGGTTCAAGTGAAGCTAATTTTCACTCAGAGACCTTGAAGAAAGGTATTCCACGGTGTGGCAAATAATGCCCTGAGAACACGTCCGTGTGTGGCAGCCTGACCAGGTACTGGCCTCCAGTCTTGTTTCTGGGCCTGAGGAAAAAGCAGAGGATAAGTTAGGTTCTTCTTCCATTCTTCAGGATTTTGTTGTTCTGAACTTTGAGGTAATTTTGGGCTGAGCAGCAGGGATTTACAAAATTCATTAAATGTGTCCCATCTCCCACCCCGAGAGGACTGGCTAAGGAGAATGCCAGCCTCTTAGGTGGAGAATTCACTGTGTGCCAGTGTTGCTGGGTCCACAACAGTTGGGGGAATTCTGGGGGGCACTTCCGCTCTGCTCGTCTGATGTCAGGAGGCAGACAAAGGCTATAGCCCGCACCCCCAGAAGAGTACCTGCTGTAACCAGCATGTAGGGTTCGCTCAGGGAAGAGGCACTGTGGTGCCTCTATTTAAATCAGTCACGCTAAGTCAAACTTGTATTTACTAAAAATGGAATATTCCTCTAATATACACATATATGAACATATTCGTATAATAATGTTTTGTGGGGGAAACACTAGCATAAATTAAATAAGCCAGAATATAAAAATGCTTAGTAGTAACCCTTCAAAAAGCTTATCGTATTATTGGGAATGATTAATATACAAATACATTTGGGAAGCTTCTTTTTGCATTGTTTTCAGATGTTACAGGATTGGTATTTCTCTGTGAATTCGGCTGGTGAGAGCTTCTTTGGTCATTTTTCTCAAAAGCCCACGTGGGCCTGTTATGCTTAGTGTCAAATCTGTTGGAAGACCATGTTTATAAAATGTATCAGAGTCAGTATCTGGCTCCTAACACTTTTGATACATCCAGTTTCCTTCGGACACAAAATGTATATAAAATTCAATTCTTTAGAAATATTCCTAAGTGTAAAATGACTCCAAGTACACTTGAGTAAATATTCATTCTGAGAGTCTGTATTTCGGCGCCCTTTGTGTATTGTGAAGAGACTTCCGGCTGCGGTGGAGGCCCAGGATTCCAGGTGAGGGCTCGGAGCCCACAGTGGTGTCTAGTGCAATTCTTCGTCTGGGCCCAAAGGCTGAAGAATCCATGTGGAGGGTTGAGGGGCCTGCTCTGGAAGTCGGGAGATGACACCGAGCTGTGGATTGACCGGGACTGAAGCTCTTCTGAAAGAAAGGAGCCAGAACGAAACTCTTCCTGGAAGATCAGCACCAGGGCAGTTCAGGAATGAATAATCCTGCCCCACTGTTCTCCTTCTCCACCCGTTCTGAGAACAAGCCTCGGTAGGTCTTGCATACCCAGAGCCATGCCAACTCAGCTCTGGGGACGTTCCTACTGGCACTGGCTGTGATCAACCCACTTCAGCGTGGATGTCTGCATATACATATGGGAAGGTGTCATTACCAGCTGAGAGGTGAGATTTAGAACAGAGGAAAATTGTTTCTTGGAAGAAACAGAAAACAAATCAACCACAGTACACCAGGCAAAATGTTTGATTGTCTGAAGTTTTCTAAAAGAAGAGAATGTAGTGATGTGGCTTAGTTTTTAATCTGGCTATTATTTGTTTGCTTTTCACACAAGATGTTCTGGACACTAAGACTTAATCATGTTCTGCTTGAATAGAAGTTGGCCTGAACAATTTCATATGGTTGCAACAAAATCCATAACCATGTACTTACCAAGTTACTCTCAGTAACTACTAATTGAAATTGCATTTTGTCTTCAGGCTCATTTTTCATGTAGGTTTTAAATAGCAAGGCGTCCTACATATTTTCCAGAGAATGGAAAAGACTGCGGCGCATGACAGCTGCAGGATAGAAAATTGTTCTTGTGGACTCTGCTGTTTCATTGCCTGTCTTTTGATTCTAAATTATGGTTTAAACATCTCCTTTAGCTTTTTTATTAAAAGTTTAGAAAACTGGAGGTAGAAGTGGATGTTGTTTTCTAGAATTATTGAGTGCATTCAAATGGATTTATTTCTAAGGGATGTATGAGAGGTTACATGGGGACTTTATTAACCAACTTTACAGGCTTTTTCCCCCTGCATGCAGTATTTTTGTCTTTGTTTAGACTGAAAGTGTTGTGGAGGAAAGATTGCACCTGGATGTGCTGGAGAGCACAGAGCAGGCAGAAGTCAGTGTGTCTGTGTGTCTGTGTGTGAATGAAAAAGGCAGTCACTTAAAATTTATTTTATCGAGGAATGTCTCCAACATCTTGAAATTGCTATCTAAGACATATCGGTTTTCCTCTTTTAATCTTTGAGAAAAGATGACATTTTGTGTGCTCCATATTGTCTCTTATGTTAGACCTGTAGTCCTTTGCCATTTCCAAAGATCTGGGGTTCAGAATAGATTGAGAAGTGATTCCTAGGCTATTATCTAATGACCAACAAGCCCATCTTCAGTGTCTTAGCGACTGCTGGCGTGAACTGGCGTGTGAAGCTGTCCATCTTGGCGAGAAGACGAGAAGTAACGTGGGCGGAGCCAAGGAATGGAATTGTAGCGCCGTCTCTGGCTGGGATGTGAGGCAGAGGTGAAACACACCTACATTTACATTGTTTCACAGACGCAGATCTCCCTGCTTGGTTTCCTCCTCTGACTCCATAACCACCCTCCCTCACTTCTGGTCTAGAAACGCCGCATGCGGTTTCCTGAACAGTACTCAGAGGGATGCTGTTTTTGCACGATTATTAGGTAGGGATGTCTACTGCTTTTTGTTTTTGTACCTTTTTAGCACACTAGAAAAAAGATGTTGAGGTTCTTGGCTATCTTGTTTGCTGACTAGGTAGTCCCTTCCCAATGATAATTCTAATTCCTGTGATTTTCTTTCCAAATGTGTTGGATAGTAATTTGCTTTTGTAATGGCAAGTATGTGAAATAAATTAGTTGACAACAAAATAGTTGGAAGCTGTTTATTTCAAGTTTATTTGGAGACATCAGTTAACATTAAATTGGCCCATGTTTTCCTGCATCGTTTATATTTTTTTATTTGGCTATTCTTGCCCAGATGGTTAAACCTACTTATCTCTCAAATATTTGAATTTGAATACATTTTGAATATATATGTAGACTTTTTATCATACTGTTTCCTAGATTTTTTTTGACATTTTATTGGTACATTATATATACACATCACAATTATACTCCCACATTGAGAATTTGTACCAGTATATGACACAACTGAATTCTCATTTTTCCCCTCCCCTACACACCTTACCTGCCCTCACCCCAATATACACAAGCATTGTTTCCTTTTCTTACCATCAAATTTTTTCTTTCTTCATTACTTACCACTAAGCCCCATTACCTTTTGAATATTTACTATTTCACAACATCAATCATGCATTCTAGAACACATTTATAACTTCAGTTTCTCATATCAGAGAAAATATATGATATTTGCACCTTGGTGACCTATTTATTTCACTTATGAGTATGTCCTGAAGGTATGTCCATTTGAGTATAAATGATTCAATCTCATCATTCTTTATGGCAGAGTAATATTCCATTTTATAACCCCCCCACATCTTCTTTATCCAGTCTCGAGTTGATGGGCATTAGGGTTGTTTCCAAGATTTAGCTATCAACTGTTCCTAGATTTAAAAATAGTCTTTACCCTATAATTTATACTTCTGGAATTTTCTACAATTCAAAATCATTTCAGCTCTTTAGGCACTTTCTTGATATGTATGGTTTTAGTCAAAAAAATCCACATATTATCCTGAGGTGGAAACCAAGTCACAGAAAATAATGAAGAATATTAGGTTTTACATGAAAATATTTACCAATTTCTTTAAGAGTTTGCGTTTAGGGTAGAATTTTCTACCAAATTTTAACTTCTTGGAGTTGAAGGTTAATTCATTTTCAGTTATGTATCTAAATGATCTCAATTGTTTAAACAGTTAATTTGGAGCCAGAGATAATTTTTTAAAGTTATGAGCATTTAACTTGATTAAAAGTAAAAATATGTTAATTACATGAGCATAAAAATAAAGTTTCCAGTATAATAAAAGAGTACAGACCTCCTCAAGCAGGGCGTAGTGATGGTGAGCATTTTAGAGCTTTCAGTGATAGAAACAGCACAGTGCAGCCTGGGGGCCATAGGTTCGCCACCACTCCATAGACCATCTCTGTCATGGGGTATGAGGTCTAAGGTGGGAAAGCAAGTTGCAAAAGGAAAGTTGAGAAAAAATAATGGTGAATTGTGCAGGGAGATCTGAAAAAGTAGCAGAAGGAATGTGAAGTAGATTTTCTTACACAGGAGATACGGGAAGATAAAGAAAAATAGTTTGGGGATAGTCTAGTGGGGTGCTATGCAGGAAAGGGAGGCTCCAGCACCAGGAGGTGGCAACGGCTAGGGTGCCGTGCTGCTGTGTAGGTTTCATCAAGCTCAGAAGCTAAAGTGCTGTTGCTTCCTTTGAACTTGTTTGTCCTGTTTTATCTGGTGATGGATCACACAATATCTCCTTCCAACAACATGTGAAGTGGGGAAGCCTTTTTCACTAGCTATTGGGAAAGATGAACAACTCTGCATACTGTAGAACAAATGGTACTCCTAATTCCAATATTTTAACTGTTAATGTTAATTGCAAAGTACTGATGCTGTGTTTGTTTAAGAAAATCTGATTTTGGAGGGAAATAAGAAAATGTATAACAGTGGTATATGAGTCATGGATTTCCATGTAGATTTTTTTTTTTTTTGAGGCAGCGTCTCCCTTTGTAGTTCAGGCTGGCCCTGAGCTCACTATGTAGTCCAGGCAAGCCTGGAACTCAGCAATCCTCCTGTCTCTGCCTCCCGAGTGCTGGGATGACAGGCGTGAGCCACGATGCCTGGCACTGTGGTATGTGCTATTGATGGCTGGTGGGCATGAGTCTCCACGCCCAGCATTGTATGTGGTTACCAGGGATTGAACTCAGGACCTTGCACTTGTGAGGCAGGCGCCGGAACCACTGAGCTAACCCTCCGGCCCTCCACGTAGATTTAAATGCAATCCATCCTTCACTTCTTTTTTAAGGCAGTAGTTGAAATGCTTTTTATGCTTTATGAGCTTATAGTTTATGTGATATTCATTTGATCCCTTAGTAAACTGGACTTTGAAGCAATGTTTAATTGTATTTGTCAACAGCTTTTTATTTTTCAGCTTTGGATTCATTTTAGTATGGGCTACAGTCTGAATGTTTTTGTTTCCCTAAAATTCATACGGTGAAAACCTTATTCTCCTGGTGATGGTGTGAGGACCTGGTCAGGTTGTGGGGTAAGACCCCTTATGAACAGTACCAGTGCCCTTAGGAGAGAGGCGTGTGAGACATCTATCATCCCTTGTGCCATGGGAAGCCAGTGCAAGAAGACAGCTCTTGATGCAGAAGTAGGCAGAATCTGCCAGGATCTTGATGGATTTCTCAGTTTTGAGAGCTATGAGAAATAAATCTCTGCTGTCTCTAAGCTACTTAGTCTATGGTGTTTTGTTATGGAAGTCTGAATGTACTAAAGCACGACTGGAATTTAAAATGAATTCAATTAGACAAGCAAGCAATAAGAAAGTTGAATAGGAGGGAGGGCAAACTGTCACCGTCTGATAGAAAGGAAGGAAAACCAAAATGACAACCAGATCATATCGTCCGGTCCTGCGCTGAGTCTCATTCACCACATGACCTTTATCCTTCTGAATCCTAATCACTTTCTAGGTAAATTAAAGCATACAGATTAGAAGATTCTTGGGGCACATATTGGGTGGTTGTATAGCAAATAGCTTCCCCATTTCTACTTGACACACACCCCCTTTTGTATTTGGAGTTGTTCATGCAACAGAACCACAGAATGGCCCATCAAATCTGGCATGAGGGATTTATCCTCTTTCCAGTGGCTCCCACCAACATTCTCACAAATATGTATCCTTTTGTTTCTCTGTCTAGTGAGTAGAGAATATAGAAGGTCCTTGAGGAGGGCAGGCCCATATGGCAGAGTAATTCTGGGATCTGAATGACTGTATAGAAGACAGCTTTCCTTGCTGCTCTGCATTTCACCATAGTCTGAGTAAGAAACAAACCTGACTGTATTATACCACTGAAAATTTGACGATGGGCCATTCATTTTTCTCACTAAACATTAGACAAGTTTGTTTCTGGTTTAAAATTCTGTGATTTATCAAAAATTTTTAAGAGTGAGATTAGAAAAGTGAAGAAAAAAGAGCCAAACGTTGTGTCTTTGCTTCAAATCTTGTTCCTCTCTTTTTATCTTCCCCGTAGTAACTGGAGCACTTTGAGTAAAGGGTACAGTAGAAAACAGCGGAAGTTATGGGCCGTAACATCCGTGGCTGTTACAAAGGACACTGAAACTTCCACCTTCACCTCTGATCACTTGCCCAGAGCACACTTGCTACTGGGTCCTTAGGTCACTGGAGCAGCCCCATTGAGAGGCTGCGTGGAGCCGCCAGAAACAACTTGTTCATCAGGTAGCTGTGCGTGAGTGGATTTGATCACTCACTGACCCTCGACTAAATGTAGTCCCCTCAGTTCTTGACTGGAGCTTCCTGCAAACCTCACACTGTTTCCGAAGTTCCTGCAGAAACTTTGGGATAAAATGCACCCTTGTTGTTGTTTAGGCTACAAAGTTTTGACATGGTTTACAACATAGCAGTAGAGAGCTAATGTGCAAGTCATGACAAGTAATATTTTTACTAAATATTTCCACAGTTTTATGCTTATAGGATTTGGTTTTACTTCTTCACCACTTATTATTAACTGTTAAACAAATGTATTTTACAAATGTATTTTATGCTTTTGTTATAGCCACACTTAAATTTAGTGTTCTGGTTTCTATAATTAGATGGGGTAATGCCAGGTTGAATGACAGGATATGCCTTGAGAGCTTAGTGGATTAATGTAATGAAATTCATCTTTTTAATGTAAAAAGTTTTGAGTTAAGAAATCTGAAAAGATACCAAAAGTAAAAAGCCTTCTCACTGTAGGTAACCTGTTCTAATAGAATTTTTGAATATGTTAATTTTTAAGTCAGTTTTTCTTTGTCCAATTTCTATATGTAAGCTCGTTAGCTTCTACGGTTCAGTTAAATGACATTTAGACCTCAAACAATATGTTCACATTTCAGTTCTCATTGTATACTAACTGCGGAAAAAGTACCAACTTCATGGCTGCTAACCCTTTAACTCACAACTCATGCCATAAACAACATACTGACATTATGATCCGTAAACAAGCATATCACTTCCTTCAAAGTCTGGAGGTGATTGGTTACCATGTGTGCTACTCAAGTCATGAAAAGCGTGAAGTCATGATGACTTTCATTGCTGACAAATTCACTTATGCTGAAATTATATGAAAGTAGAAGTCGAGCACTAATCATAGCAACTTGGAAGCGACTGTCTTATGCAGGATTAAAAGAGACCCTTTATCAAAGATAAGGTGGCTTAGTGTATCTGGAGTTGTTTCTGGGTCTTCTAATCTATTCCACTGGTCCTCGGGTCTGTTACTTTGCCAGTACCATGCAGTTTTTATCACAGCAGCTTTATAGTAGAGTTTTAAATTGGGAATTGTAATACCCCCTGCCATGTCGTGGTTGCTTAGAATTGCTTTTGCTATTCTAG